>JAWZTI010000001.1:0-115022 GCA_039880955.1 Chlamydomonas urium | reverse complement strand
CACATAACAAAACGACTGCCTTTCAGCTTACACACCACAAGTGTTTTATGCCCTAACACTGTGAAGCAGGAGAAGCAGCTGCACACGTGCTCTCAAGAAGAACCTGAGCATCTGTGGCAGCCCGTAGCCCACCCCCCAAGCATGCTTGGCAGGCGTCTCACAACTCACAAACCCTTGCTGCTCGAGGCGACTCCACGTAACTCACCACTCTGCAGCACAATGCAGCTGGGCTGGTACTGCTCCATGACGCGTGTCATGATGGGCTTGAACAGCGACTCATAGGAGTCATCGTCGATGCCGTCGTCCAAAGGCACGTTGACAGCGTAGTACCTGCAACAGGGCGGATGTTGCACAATGCCACTGTTTGGGTGCTGTCATGAGTGTTGCCTACTGTGTTGTGACAAAGCCCACCAGGTATCACACTTCATGAACCACGCCGCACAGCTCGCCTCAATGCGCTTCTCCGTGGCACCGCTCGTCAATATTGCCCCATAGCAATGCCACACTCACTTGCCGTGCCCTTCGCCGACCTCGCCGAGCTCCCCAGTGCCTGGGAAGAAGCCGTCGCCATGCTTGTGGAAAGACACAGTCAGCACCCGGTCTGTGACACGGCGCACCATGAGGCACGGGAAAGGATTCAGTTGAACCTTGCCATCTCCACCGTGCGTGCTCAAAGAGGCAATGTTGGCTCCACAGCAAGCACTGATCACTTCAACCCGCCATTGGTTCCACGCTTTGAGTCAAGGGCCTGTTTTGCCCACAGGTTTTGCAGCCAGCCGTGCCTGGTATCCACTGTTGCGCCCTGAAAGCAGGGCGCTTGCCAGAGACAGGCAATGCAAGCACGCACCTGTGGTGAGGAAAGCCTCCTCCACCCCGTCCCCATGATGCACGTCGATGTCGATGTACAGTACCCTGTGGTGGTACTTGAGCATCTCCAGGATGGCCAGTACAATGTCGTTGACATAGCAGAAACCTGACGCCTGTGTTTGCATTACGTCGGACCAGAGTGCGGTCATGGTGCAAAGGTGCGCAGGCGGCACAACGGTGCAAGGGCCACAAGTGAGGTCGTAGGTTGCAGTACCATGGAAGGTTCTTGCAGCTGTACACTGTGCTTGAGCAGATGTCAAGCTGGATTGTGTGGTGGTTTCAAGTTGTTGCCCCCTGACAGACGCAGTATGGTGCCTTCAATCGCCCAAACCTCACCCTCAGAGGCACCCTCCAACACCATGCACCCCATCGCACCTCTGACTTCTTTGCATGATGCAGGCCACCGCTCCAGTTGATGACAATGTCCGAAATGCCATGGTTCAGGCGCACGGCTCCACCAACCGACCCGCCTGAGTAGATCTAGGTAATAAAAAAGGAAAATGCAAACGCAGCTTCAGGCATCATATGCTGGACATAAGTTAACAGCCATCACCCCTGCACCTGCAGGCCCTGAGCGTTGCATGGCTGCAGCACAGGCTCAGCCGGTCTGCCAAAGGCATCATGTATGCTGAGTCCAGTCCGCACCTGGCAGTAATCAAAAATTCGGTCAAATACAGGGCAGTCGCTGACAAACGCAAAAGTCTTCAGCTGCTTGGCATGCCGTTCCTGTGCAGCACCACAGCGCACGGCACAAAGCGCATACGCATGTAGCGTTAGCTACTGCACCCTCGTCAGGGCGAGGCAATCCCCTTCAGCTACTGGAGCAATGACGATGCAAGGTGGCGGGCTCTATGCTGTATTGCTGCTGTGCAGCAGTTGCCACCGGGGAGCGCGTCATACCACGTCGTGTATAATACCTGGTTCTCCGGTGTGACATTCTTCAAAAAGCTTATGTACTCCTTTGTGTGAAAGGTGTGCATGGTTTCTTCACTGATGGGCACTGGCCGCAGAACCTGCGCCACCGTGAAGCATACACACAGTGCTGCTGCAATCTTGATTTCACAAACCGCAAAGCAGGGCCAGCCTGCGATGAAACAGGGGAACTGCATGCCCGTTGTGCACTGGAACGTTGTGCAGCACAGATGTGATGCAGCGTGCTGTTTTGACTGCCCTTGCAGACTGTCAACGGAAACAGCTGCAGGTCACTGGCCACTGTCGCTGCTGCTGCTGCTGCTGCTGCTGCTGTGTTGCAGTCATGACAACGCTTGCCTCCATGTAGCTGTACAGGCCATAGCGCACGATGAGGTTGTGCGCCATGCGCACACGATGCGGCTTCATGGGGTGCCCGTGCCCGTAGTAATAGTCCCCTATGTCTGGATCATAGTAGTAAGAAACCTGTGCATGCACGTGCATGCAGAGACAGCTTTGCGCCATGCTGGATGGACATTGTACCATCCCAGCACCATGCATGCTGCTTGAAGAACTGCACAATGGCCTTGCCTTTGGCTTGTGCTGCATGCTGCGTCACTCGGCTTGGCTTGACTGGCTGATGGACCGAGCCCTTCCTGGGCGCCCGATGCGCGTGGCTTTCCTCGCTTCTGACGGTCCGTGAGAGGTTAATGCAGCCGCGCAGCGCGCCCAGGCTGTGACATTGAACTGCATGCGTTGACGCTATGGTGCATGGGTGTTCGTCTTGGAGCTCACAAAGAAAATACACCCATGGTCACTGCATGATGGCAGGAAAGGACTATGGAAGATTGGAAAACAATTGAGAAGCCTGAAATGTGCGAGTGGTAAGTTGAAGGGGATACGCAAGCTGGCGTCACAAGTTGTGACGTAGCATTTTGACGGCATTAATATCACCCCATGGTACCCCATGGTAAGAATGTACCGTGAAAATGGGTCTGCTGTTATGCTACTGACACTTCTGTCACAGGCAATGGTCATGTCACCGTGCACACTACAGCACAGGTAGCGAGCATATCTGCTGCTGTTGCTTTGAAGACGAGGTTGCTCCCTGGCAGGAGCTCGCGCTGTCCATGCGCTCATGCTGCTGGCGGACAGCACCTGCTCGGCGGCGAGTGATGCTTGTGCCCTCCTCTGTTGATGCCTGCAGTCGAGGCAACTGGCTGTCCAACTGCTCAGCCGATGCAAGCTCCGAGTGGGCGCTGTGCAGAGGCAGGCTAGCGCTGCTTGGTTGACAGCTGCTGCCATTGCTTGCCATGCTCGGCGCTGCCTGCTGAGATGGCCCGTTGCTGTTTGCGTTGCTGGCCAACCTAATGACATTGGAAACCACCTTGTCCTGCGCAGGAGACGCAAGGGCGGCATGTCTTTCATTCAACCACCAAAACAGAGGCAGGCCCGGTTGGCCTCTGCCGGTGCTGCACCAAGCCCTATTTGCCCTTGTGTGTCAACTAGCTGGCCAATCACCTGCCAGGGCAGGTCCTTGATGAACTCCGCATGGCAGTGATGCGTGTGATAGAGGACCTCAGCCTTTGACTCTTTCAGCATTGTGATGGTCTCCTGCAATACAGCAGCAGGAACCATGCAAAATGCTCGGAGCTGCAAGTGCACATGACAAGTAAGAAAATTGAGCATTTGCATCAGCGGCTTACATTGCAAGCCCCCAACATGAAATTCCCATTCTCACCTCCACAGGCACGAGTTCGTCCTGGCCTGACAGCACCACCAGCGTCTTATCAGGCAGCTGGTCTGGCCACAGGTTAAGCAGTGACCAAAAGAAGTTGCGGCACACTGAGGCTGTGTGGTGGATGTCGCGCGCCACAAACCACGTGGTAACGGCAGTCTTGTGAGGCTCGTAGACAAAATTGAGTATCAGCTTACCTGCTCAAGTAAAAGTTGCCAACACACTGTTTGGGTGCATGCCAGAACCAGCTTGTTATGCACAGTCCGTCCGCTTGAACATTGCTGTTCTTCACCACAACATGGAAAGTGACTTGAACTGGCAGCAGATGCAACTCACCACTGAACATAACAAAGCACACCGGGTCAATGAGCACCAGCGACTGGATGCGCTGAGGGAAGCGCTGCAGCAGACGTGATGCCAGGAAGGTGCCGTAGCTGTGACCCACCTGCACAGCCGCAGGACAACAGCGACACCGGCTTCTGGCTCAGCCTTGATCCCATGAGAGGCATTGGCCAAAGAGGGTTTGCATTTGCCACTTACCACAGCCGCCGTCGTAACCTTGCACTGGTCTAGAATCTCGTCGATGGCTTCTGCAACCTCATCCTCGCTGGGGCAATGCGACACCCATCGCATGCCTAGGTGGCTGCTCTCGATTGCCAGCAGCGGCTGGCCAGCAGCTGCCAGGCGGAATACAAAGGGGGCGTATGGCAGCAGGCCGATGCCCACACCATGTAAAAACAAAATAGGCACTTGAGCGTCGGGTGCTGCTGCTGTGCTGGAGGGGTGCACACGCTGGCGCTCCCCCAGCTGCATGCCATAAGTGTAAAAGGTGTAACCACGATGTCTGTATGAGCTGAAGCCGGTGCCTAGCAGCATGACGTGCTTGATGGCAAACAACATCTCAATGCCGAAGTAGAACACCATGGGCCTGCGTATGCGCAAGCACACACAGCAAGCAGCAGCAATAGTTAACTCTTGGCCACGCAGCCCTGTCGATGAAGGCGCACATGGCATGGCAATGCCTGCTGCGCAATGCATAGAAATTAGTGAGAGCCATTGACTAGCCCAGAGCAATGCCTTTGGAAATGTGTGCCACATGTATGGAGCCTATGGAGGTATGGAGCCCGTGCTGAACATTCAGCAGCCCTGTGCCGGCGCCGCACCTGTAATGACAGCGCAGCCCCTGCCACAGGTGCGCCATGAAGCGCAGGCGCTCGTTGTACCCCTCTGCAAATTGCACGCCCCACGCTTGCTCAATCTCTTGCACCAGCTGGTCAGGCAGGTGACCCTGACCCTCCGCCTCGAGCTCTGCCCTGCAAGTCAAACAGGTAGCCAGAGAGAAAGCAAGGTGTCAAGCGGCCCGGATGCATGCCCGGTTGCGCTTTCTACACCAGGCTGCATGTAGCGCTGCACTCGAAGGCATACCTGGACTTGTACCAGAACCCGTACGTCAGCAGGTCAGCAACGTTGCCCTTCTTGATCTCGCTGATTGGCACATTCCAGAACCATTTTCTGAGCATTTGCTGTATGCAGAGATATTTCGACAGCTTGGCCTGGCCCCGCGTGAATCGATCAAACACGTCCCGAGGGTTGTAGCTGGGTGGCGGCGCGTGTACAAGTGGCTGGGCATTGAGCTGCCTGTACTTGAAGTAGAAGACAAGCGGCCACACCTGCGTGCAGCAGCCCAAGGGTTAGCCAAGGGCCAGCGCAGCAAGCACCAATTCATTCGCCGCCCACAACGTCTCACCATCAGTTCCAGCAGCAGCAAGCCAGGAATGATGAGCCAGCCAAACAGGAGCAGCGCCACCCCGGAGGTGGCTCCTATGACGAAGCAGCATGCTGCGAGCACGGCCACTGCCCGCAGCTGCAGCGCCCTCAGCCTGCCAACGTTGGTTGTCGAGCCTGGTCCCTCGAAGGCTTGGCCCTGCTGCAATCCACCTGCTAGCCTCGCCATACGCGCGGGATTCAGACGCGCGGGATGCAGCAGGGTCACTGCTGCTGCTGCTGCTGCTGGGAAGACGCTTGCAGCCGCGTCCGAGTTCAACTTCACACAGGCCTGTCCACACATTTCTCACACACAGGCTGGTGAGTCACCATGGGGATACACTCCTCGGTATATCGCTAAGGCGGCGCCTCGCCGTGAGACACACGCTGCTCGAAAGAACTCACGTCGGTCAAAGCCTGCCCCAACGCAGCTTAGGACCTGGCGGCACGAAGCACAAACTGCTGCGCTGCTGGACGCATGCGACGTGCCCAGAGTGGAGGCCTCCAACCAAAGCTTTGCTGAAAGGCCGCGGCACCTTGTCTGGTCCCTTACGTGTCCTGGAGTTCTGACGCTGGGGGCAGCAGAATCCCACGAGCATTGCAACGGTACGCGGCGCATCTCAGTCACCACGCTGCAGCACACGCAGCGCGGCAGGCGCATAAGCAGCCCGCCGCAAAAGGTTTTGGCGCGCAGAGACACGAACGGACCAACAGGCCGATTTGAGTCAGAGACGATGGAAAGGGTCAAGGCGTCGACTGCCTCAGCACTGTCGGACCTGTACCAGCAGCACCAGGCGCTGGTTGCAACGCAGAGCAACCTGCAGGAGAGCACGGCAGCACTGTGCATTCAGCTGCATGCCATTGGTCAGGAGAACATCAGCCTGCACCAGCAGCTGCTGGAGTTGCGCCGGGCGCACAAGGCTCTGAGGACAGAGCACAGCACAGTCCTGGAGCAGCTCCGCGCAACACAAGCAGCTAACCAGGAGCTGGAGGCGCGACTGGTGGCACAGACGCATCTCTTCATCAGCGGCGCACAACACACGCCTGGCCCCTGCCAAGCGCGAATCAAGCCTCTGGTCAAACAGCGCAGTGCTGACAACCTGCAAACCGCATGCAAGAGCCAGTCTGATGATGAGGCAGACGAGCACCAGGAGTCTGGGTTCTTCGGCGGCCTGGATCTGATTGGGGAGGCCATCGCTCAGATGGAGTCTGAAGAGCGGCAGGTGTCTGGGCATCCAGGCACGCTGCGCAAGGATCCTTGCTTTGCAGATGGCAGCGACCAATCTGGCGCCAGCTCCGCCCTTCTCTCCAAGCACAGCGGAGCGAGCACGCCTGAGCAAGTGGAAGTTGGCTGGGCCCCTGAGCATGCAATGGCAGCCGTAGAGCAGCTGCAGGTGCTGTGGCCACAAACCTTGGAGGTTGTGCCTCAACGCAGCAGTCGCAATGGGGGCCGCATGGCACCCAAGCGCGGCGCCAATTCCAAGGCCAGGACCCCCGCCCGTAAGAAGCAGAAGCACTAGACCATGCGTGTTCACACCTGACGTATGCGACAGACAATTTCCCCATGATCCTTTACAGTGCCCTCACGCGCCAGCGTCCAAATTGTTCATCGTGAACGAGTTCCGCTGATTGTTGGTTGATTCTATTATGAACAGGTCCCGACTTTTGTTTCGTTCGCTGGAGCCTTGGTCTTATGGCCTTGCACCTCGCCCTTTTTCCCTCTCCTCCACCGAGCCTGCACCTAGCCTGAGTTGCTACACCGCCTACGCGAGTTGGGCGGTGTGGCGCATAGCCTTGCATCAGTTTTATGGGCCCCTGCCATTTTATTTTCTTAAGTTCAAAATTTTGTACTTATGCCTCCTTGAGGATGCCCGCGACGAGTTTTTGTAGTGCTTTCACTTTGTTGTATGGAACACACTAATCACGGAAGTGTAAACAAGTGTGGGGCCAGCCATATGGGTAGCGGGTTTTGGCGGGCCTGCAGCTCATCCTGTAATGTTGTTGTGCTTGGCTGAACTCCAGTCAAGCAAGAAATCCAAGGAGATCCACACCAGGCCGGTCTGGCGTAGGTGAGGCTGGTCAAGCGCCCCTCTCCTCACCTATCCTGCTCATCAGCAACCCGCAGCTGCTGCAAAAGCCAGGTGATATTCGGACGTTCCAACACTCCTGCCACATTCAATTGGCTCAGCTCAGCCAGTTTGTTGCTGATCAGAGCACGCTGACAGTTCCCCCTGAGGGGTACCAACTCCAACTCAGTGGATTGCGTGTGTCAGGTCGTGCGGCTACACAAGGCCATCAGCACCAGCCCATCTGCAGCAACAAAGCTCAATCACACTCACTCTATGTGTCGGGTTTATGCATAAGAAAACTCCACAGGCGCATAATCCACAGGCACATGCAGGAACGAGCGTTTCAGTTGATGAATGCTATGTTTTTTTTGGTAGGGGTGCAAGCTTCTGTTGTCAGCGGGCGGCGCCGCTGCTATGCCCTGCCTGGTGTGCCACCGCTGCTTGCCCCTGCGGATGTCGCAGCATTGACCGGCTGCTTGTTCAGCACTTCTTGCGCCAGTGACATGAGCAGCGATGTGGCGCGCCCATCCTGCAGCAATGACCTGAACACCTGGTTCAAGTCCGAGCCCAGGTTATATTGCAGCATCTGCGCCTGCAGGAACGGGTGAGTGCTAGGCGGCACCAGCATGTCAATTTGTGGCTGCTGCTGCTGCTGCATCCCTGTGCCAAAGGCAGGTGTTCCTTGTGATCGCTGCTCTGAGGCAGTGTCAGCCCTGCACTGCCCTCTGTCCTCCTGACTCTGTCTACTTTGCTGGGCGCTGGCGCTGCTGCTGGCGCTGCTGCCGCTTTCACTGGTGCCATCAGAGCTGCCTTGCCGTGAGTCCGCGATCTCTGTTGCGTCTGCAGTGTTCACCCCCTCACCACTCTGTCCGCTTTCAGCGCTTCGGAAATCCCTGCCAGATTCAAAGCCTTCCCGGCCCGCTCTCACCCCTGCCCCTGCCCCTGCCCCTTCAGCGCCAGCCCCTGACCCAGCCTCAGCCATACGGCGCGGGCCAGACCCAGGCGGTAGCAGCGCCAGCCCCGCTACGAGCCTGCGAGGGCTGCCTGCATGCCGCCAGAGTGCCTGCTGCAGGAGGCGGCCTGAGGTGTGCGACACCAGCACTGCTGGTATGTGAGGCACCGCTCCGCCCGAAACGTCCGACATCACAATCGTGCCGCCGGCGTCCCTTGCATTGTTAACCACCACGACGCCGACTGCACCCGCGTCCTGCGCCGCGAGAGTCTTGGCCACGAACGAGCAGTTGCCGCGCATCACCACCGCGATCGCGCCGTGCAGCTCATCTGCGTTGCTCAGCGGGCCACACCCCTGTACTGGCGAAACCAGCACCAGCGGCCCCCAAGGATACATGAGATCCTTGCATGGCCCCATGGCGTGCGGCGGTACAAGTTTGTACTGTTCGTCAGACCACAGGGACTCTTCATCTGGCAGGCACTGGTCCGCACCTTCTGGCCAGCTGCAAGCTGAAGCCCCGGCAGCTGTCGATTCAAATGCTGTCTCTTGATGCAGCTCGAACGAGTCCGCCAGCAGCGCGGGCTGGCACAGCGCTGGCGTCGAGGCCAGGCGAGGGGGCAGCGCGGGAAAACTTGGCAACGCTGCAGCGGGCACCGTGTCCTGGCTGTCGTCAAGAACCTGAGCTGCACGCGTCTCCAATGTGCTTGCTTGATGCTCGGCCACAGGCCCTGGGTCAGGCTCCGCCGCCTCTGCCCCCGCTGCAGCAGCGCCTGCTGGCGTTGCTTCAGCCTGCGCGCCAGCATGGTCCATCCCACTTGCTTCTGTGACTTCTGCCTGCTCTTCTTTTGTTGCGCAGCTGCTGCTGTCACCCTCGCCATTGCTACCAGCTGTGAGAAACGGCTGCGGGCTGCCATGGATGGCCTGACCCTCCCCACTCGATGCCTCCTGCGCCTCTGCACCGGCAGCAGCACTGAGCTGCCCCTCAGTCTGGCCACCCTCATCCCGCGGCCCATACAGCAGCTCCCGAGCTACCGCCCTCCAAGCCGCAGTGTCACACAGCTGGCAGGCACGAGGGCACGCCCGCAGCATGTACTCCGGGTTGGCTGCGCACTCGCCTTGCACCGTCCAGCTCCAGCAGCTCAGCTCCCGGTCTACACACGGGCCCAGGTCTTTGCCGGCGTCTGCATCTGCGTCTCCTACAGAGCCTGATGCGTGCATGCTCATGGCTTGCTGCAGGTGGGCGACATCGATTACGCTGTTGGGCATGCTACTCAAGCGCTCCCAAGCCACGTGCTTGGCGTGCAGCTGCTGCAGCAGGCAGGCTTGCGTGACCTCCCCCAGCACTGCCCCAAAGGCAGCAGGGGCAGCGCTCAGCTGCAGGGACACTGCGTTGCCCAAGCCGCCTGTGACCATGACGACAGCGCTGGGTGCCCCGTCTGGGGCCGCGGGCGCCGCGGGCGAGCCAGGAGGTGGGAGGGACAGCTGCAGCATGCAGCACAGGAGCGGGGAGCAATCAAGGGAGTGTGCACACAGTGATTATTTTGTATCTGGCTGGCCTTGTATGCAGCTGACATTGCGTTCAAGATGGTACTAGGCGCACACTGGCAGTTGGCAGCCCTATTTTGATTGGTTGTGCCATATGAACCAATGGGGAGCAGCGAACGGGCAGTAATTCTGGTCATGCTGCTGTTGGCGTCACCACGCCTCACCTGCATCACCACTGCATTGCTTGGCAGGCCATGCTGCACATCATGGGCTGCAACCGGCCTCAGCAAGTTGCAGGACGGCTGCCCGTTGCGTCTGAACTGCAGCACACACACAACCTGTGACAGCACCTTGGGCCCTGCACCAGCAGTCAGACCAGCAAGCACAGGTTGCAAGCTACATACAAGCTCCAGGCAAGGAGACTGACTGTAACTTGCGGCGGCCACTTGGGACCTGTGATGCAAGCTGCCTTGGCTCACCGCGCTGGTCTGCCGCTACGCCCAGCCGCGCTGCTCGCTCGCCCAAGCTGAGGCGGGGAATGCGCCTCATGCGGTGGGTGACAACGACGCAGGCTCTGCAGCGCCGCTGCCGCAGCAGCTGCATCTCGCTGGGCTTGAAGTGTAGTAGCGGAAATGCAGTGCGCAGGCCAGCTAGAATGTCCTGCTGCAACCAGGGGGACGCAAATTGCAGGTCAGCACCCAACGAACGTAGATCAGCACTTGACAACCAGATCAAGCTTGCACTAAGGCAGCCAGCTGGTGCTATACGCCACAGGGGCTTGAGTGCGACCAACAGCAGGGCTGACGCATGCGTTTGCTGACAGCATGGCGGTGCGAATCAAAGTTTGGTGCCTGAAGCAGGTGAAGGCTGCCCGCATGTAAGATCCCAACCCTTACCACACAGAGGGCCCGCCTTCACCCACCTGCTCATCCGTTGAGACCTCTCTGCACAGCTTCTCACAGTTGTCTGGCACGCTGTCGTCCAGCTGGCTGCCTGCCTGATGGTCATGCTCCTTATCCTGCTCATCAGCACCAGAGGGCGCAGCTGCAGCTGCTGTTTGCGCAGCTGCGCCTGCCAGTGCTCCCGATGCAGCTGCACCACCTGCAGGTGGCACATGGCCATCACCGCTGCCACTTCCAGCGGGGCCTTGAGGCTCACTTGTCTGGTTCCTCTCCCCATGCTCAGTCCTGTCAGGCGTGCTCACTGACTCCTGCGCACCTGGTGTACCATCGTCCTGCTGCTTGCCAGCTGTGTGTGAATCACTGTCTATCCGTTCCAGGTCTGGCACTGCCCACTGCGCCCGCTGCTGCTGCTGCTGCTGCTCTTGCTCCAGCTGCGCCTCTTGCGATGCTCTACTACTGATGGTGCCGTCCCTCACGCTGCTACCAGCAGCCCTATTGCCTTCAGCTTCGTCTGCCGTCTCCCTCTGGTCACGGCTCGTGGCTGTGTCAAGCGGAGGAGGGGACTCCAGCACTGGCAGGCAGTGGCCCTCTGTGCTCAGCACCATCGCATTGATAAACTCAGTCTGGTTGCTGAAGGTCAGGTAAAGGTACTTCATCAGCTCCGACAGAAAGAAGCTCTCCTGAAGGTTCTGCTGCTCGCCGGTCGCAACTTGTCGGATGGCCGCAAAGCCGCATAGCGCTCGGTTGTGCACGGCCAGCGTGCGCTGAACCCTGGCTGCAACACCCAGGTACTTGTCGTCTCCAGTCAGGCAGTGCAGCAAGTACGTGCTCTCCACGTGCTCTGGGCGCAGGTTGTACCCTGGGTCATCCTGGTGCACCTGCGCCACAGAAGGACGGGTCAAAGCCGGCACATTGAAGTCCGTCAGAGTCTTGCCAGCAGGGCAATCAGGGTATGGTCATGGCATCCAGGACAAGCATGTGAGATGGCATCTGTGTGACATGGGCACCCTGCTCTGTGCGCTCAAGCGGCGAGGAGCTGATCTGCGGAGGCTGGCCGCTGACTCACCTGAGTGACATCCAGGCTGAAAAGCTCGGGCATCCAGCCCCACGTGTGCCAGGCACCTGTGTAATTGTTGTGCAGCGCTGCAGCATCGTCCTCTTGGCCTGCACGGTGCAGCACCGGATTCGCAGGCTGCCTGTTACTGACGCCTGTTACTGAATGCCATGCGGCATCACTGCCACAAACCTTTCCACACCCTGTGATGCAAAGGGACCAATGAGCCCAGCCAAAGCGTTCATGATCCGGTCCCCATCAGTGGTTCCCAAACTATTCCCATCGGCTTACCAATTAATGCCTGCATCGCCGGCCAGAAAGCGCCAAGCGACGAGACAAAGTGCCTTGCAAGGCGACCTGTGTCCATCTGGACGTCAACTAGAAACGAGTACCCACGGAAGCTGATTGGCAGCTGTGTGTACTTCATGGTACTACCGTACAGCTCAGCAAACCAGTCAAGGTACTGCTCGTCCCCAAACATAAGGTACGCCTTGAGCAGGTACCTAGCACGGCAGCAGACAAGAACATAGATTCCACTGCGGTGCCAGACTGCGGGCATGATGTACAACAAACAACAGACAAGCACAATTGCTGTAGACTGTTAAACCAAGTGGTGGTCTTGGGCAGGAGGGAGGGAGTCAGATTTGCTTCACGCTGGCAGGGATGTGCGATGAACATTCATCACGCTTGAGCATAATCCTTGCATCGACACTTACTCGTAGTAAGAGTCTGACCCAGGTCCAATGCTGGTCTCGCGCGACGCCCAGTCACCCTTGAAAACGTCCCAGGACGAACCAACAAGGCCCAGGCGGGAGCGCTTGTCAAACAAGACCTGCAGTTGCGGATGCAGGCATGTCAGGATGAGAAGCAGTTGGGCAAGCGCAGCACCAGGACGCAGGTGGCGGGTGAGCACACAAAGTTCTGTGAATGTAGCAACGCAAGCACCACACGACTGCCGGCGGACTGCAAGCTGATGCTGTGCAGGAATGAATGATCAAGGCAGCTGTGAAGTCGCACCTTGGCGCAGTGGTGTGCATGCTTCATGTACACCGGATTGCCTGTCAGGTTACTAAGCAGGCCAAACTCCAGCAGCAAGGTGCCCGCGCAGGCAGTGCACGACGGTGCGGTGTCGCTAGCCAGCCTGCCCGTCCGCAGGTTAACAAAAAGAGTGGGCAGGCCACTAGGTGTGTCGAAGGCAGGCAGCAGGCGGTCTGTGAGGTCCACTGCCAGGTGTAGCAGCAGGCCATCGTAGCCTGGCACGAGGGATGGGTCACGGGCTAGCATCACATGACCTGACAGCAGACCTCCGAGAACGCGAATAACTGTCTCAAAGACATGCACCTGAAAGCAAGGTCATGCAATGAGCGAGCAGGGCTCAGTGTATGTGTCCATACACATGGACCACAATTGTGCCGCCTGATGACAGCACAATGGGACCTCTTTCAACCAGCACAGACTGCCCTCCTGACCCTCCTGACTGACAACCCTGATTGAGCTTGAAGCTGTGTCCCATAATCGCAACTGATAGTACCATATTTGTGCCGTACCTTGATGTCTTTGTCAAAAGAGAGATGGTGACGCAGCAGCTCCACCGCCATCTGCATGTCTGACCGCCGATTCATGAGCTGACACCACAGCAAAGCGCATTGTTGAGCAAGTGTTAGCATCAAGCACAGCATCTCCACCCACACTTGCCAACCATCCCAAGCGCTTGTCTGTGGCTCTTTGTGACTGTGCAACCAAAGCAGGACGAACGCACCAGTAGGGTGTCGAGGGCATCAATCAGCGTCAGCGCTAAACCGCCCTGCCAGTCCTCGCCAGTGCAGCTGATGGGTAGCAGGTTGTCCTTAGGCGCAGCGTGCTGGATGTAGTTTGAGAAGCCATGGTCAAACATCTCCCATGCCTCCCGCCTGCAGATGGCAACAGCCGTCTGTTAGTGAGAGCATCACACACAACCCCAACCAAACACACCGCTGCAGGGGCTGCAGACGTCACCTGAGCTGCTTCAGCTGCGCCCCGTCCAGCTTTGTGTCATTGCCCCAGATGTCCTGAGTCAATGAGAAGGGAGAAGGTGAAGCAGCAGTGCCCCTCTGCACGCAAGAACGTGCTTGCCCCTACCATGAGTGACTGGCGAAGCCTGCCTGCCCTGGGCTTGGAGGCGGAGTAGCTGGCTCCTAGAAGCAGCAGTGCTGCCATGAGCAATGCCCATGTCTTCCCCGGAGAGGGCCCAGGCATGACCGCAGGCTCCTCCTGCCCCAGACTGGGGCGCTAAGGCGCCTCGGCAGCGCCCTGCTGATAAAGACGCGCCTTATGACAACTCGCAGGCAAGCATGTGTCGTTCTGATCGGCCTGGCATGCACATTGTTCAGAGTGTGAACGTGCTACCTGTTGCAGGCCTCACCATGTCTAGTTCACAGCCTGACACGATGCAGGGCCACCCTGCGACGCTCAATTGCACCCGTCACCCGCGCCCTTTCACGGCTGGGGCCAGGTGCAACCAATTGCGCCGCCTGCCAATTTGCCATGGCGAGAGGCGCTCAGCCAACCGCACGCGCTGGACACGCGGGCAGCAGCAGGATGTGAATGGTACTGCAGTGCTGGAGAAGCCTGCTGAGCCTCAGACTGCAGCTGAGCAGGTGTGTGCCCTACCTGCCATGTGGCACCACAGCACAGCACATGTGCTTTACCCGTTTTTCTGTCTTTCACTGTTCTTACAAGTGCGCAACTGTGCTGGATTGCAGGTCTGGGCGGCAGCAGACGACCTGATGCCCATCTTTGCTGAGATTGACCGCACAGTTGCAGCAAACTTGAGGAAAGTGCAGAAGGCGTTTAGGGACAACCGCATCGGCCCACACCACTTCCAAGGCTCTACGGGCTACGGCCATGGTGACTGGGGCCGAGAGTCACTGGACAAGGTGCGCAGGTTGGGCACTTGACTTCCTGTGCAAGACTTCCTGACTGTCACTGCAGGTGTAAACCCGAGAGTCGTACCACAGTTGCATGCTGTAACTTCAATCTGTGTGTCCAGGTGATGGCGCAAGTGATGGGCGCTGAGGCGGCGCTGGTGCGCATCCAGTTCATGTCAGGGACGCACGCTATTGCCAGCGCTCTGTATGCTGTGCTGCGACCAGGCGACGAGATGCTGGCTGTTGTCGGCCAGTGAGTAGCATGTCCGCTTTGAAATCTGCAAGCTTCATCTACTTGATGATGACCAGCATGCAGCCCGTGGCAAGTCGTTTGCTGCTGATATGTCTTGGCTGCCGCCTTCATCATGTGCCTGCCAGCCCTTATGATACAATGGAGGAGGTCATTGGCACTCGAGGAACCCCCGGCCACGGCTCTCTCATGGAGTGGGGTGTGACGTACAGAGAGCTGGAACTGGCCCCTGGCGGCGGGATTGACTGGGAGACTTTGAAGACGGCTATTGTTCCAGGTGAGCAGGGTTGTTCACAACAGTGCGTACTCTGTTGCGCGGTTTAACATGTGAGCCCTGTTCAGGCATGAGCGTCAATAGTGACCGGCAGAGTAATTCTGGCAGACGGCATCAGGCAGCATACCACCGCTGCCCAGCCACAGTGCTGACGGACAACGGACAACTGACAATGAAGAACGCACTTAAAGCTGTGCACGTGCTGCTCTGCTTTGCTGTGTTGCGTGAATAATAGGCAAGACCAAGGTGGCCCACATCCAGCGTTCGTGCGGGTATGCGCTGCGGCCAACGCTGAGCATCGCTGACATCGCCAAGGCTGTATCCATCATCAAAGCACAGGTGCAGTAGCCTCCAACTGCTCTTGATGGCGGTGCACAGTGTTCTATGCTGGATCATAATAAGATCATTTTGTGGGTCCTTATGCTTATGCATAGGAGTCACTGTTATTAATGGCTACTGGCACTGTTCTGTGCAGGACTCCAATGTCATTATCACCGTTGACAACTGCTACGGCGAGTTTACAGAGGAGCTTGAGCCTTGTGCTGTCGGTGCCGACCTGTGCATGGGTTCTCTCATTAAGAACCCAGGTGCGGTGCGACAGACATAGATCTTTTGAAGGGTTGCAGCTGCTGGGCAGGTGCAGAGCGGATGCTTGCATGCAATCCTCTGGGTTCTGCTGTTGCCGGGGAGTTGTGTGTTCTGGCAGATTCTGCATGAACTACTGCCTACTTGCTAATGCAGGGTTGTGTTTGTTGAGGCAGGGCACACAAATGCCAGTGTTCTTGGAGCAAGCTGCACAACCTCCATCGCTCAAAAAGTCTGGCCCTGCTGCTTTGTGCAAACATCTTGTTGTATGCCCGTTGCTGCTGTGCACTGCAGGGGGCACAATCGCACCAGGTGGTGGTTATGTCGCGGGCAAGGAGGCGCTGATTGGAGCCGTGGCTGCCAGGCTGGCGGCACCTGGCATCGGCATCGATGCAGGAGGCGTGCCTGGCACGACACTACGCATCATGTTCCAGGGTGGGTGAGGCAAATCCATGCAAAGAAGGGGCAAGGGCTGCTATAGGGGCAGAGGGCGGCACAGGCACAGGGGCATGACGTGGCATTGGTGGCCCGTTGCAGCACCCATGGTGAACACAACATTTTTCCCTGGCCAACACCAAAAAGGCCACCTGATTGCCTCACCTTCTGCTGACACAGGGCTGTTTCTGGCACCCCAGACGACAGGCGAGGCGCTCAAGGGCGGCCGTCTGGTTGCCGAGGTGCTGAGCAGGGATGGCTACAACGTCATCCCTGCTGCCGGCATGCCTGATGTGCCCTCCATGATCACGGCAGTGGAGATGGGCAGCAAGGAGGGCATGGTGGCCTTCTGCAAGGCCATTCAGAAGATGTGCCCGGTTGGATCCTACATCGAGCCCGTGCCTGGTAAGCTTCAAGGCTTTGTGCTGCAGCCTGACCCTGTCGTACAGCTGTACAGCAGGCTTCGTTCAACAATCAACTTGTGTGCAGTAGCGACAGCTGCTCATTGTGTTGCTCAGTATGCTGTCAATTTTGGACGCAATGGCTGCAGCTCACTGACGTGGTGAGTAATGCTGCGAATCCTGTGTTTGTACAGGTGTCACTGCTGGGTATGGCGACGAGGTCATTTTTGCGGACGGCACCTTCATTGATGGCAGCACGGCCGAGCTCAGCGCAGATGGCCCCATCCGGCCGCCTTATGTTGTGTACTGCCAGGTGCGACGGGTGCCCAACGGCACACAGTTGTTTTCTTCGGGCTGCCGGCAGTGTTGGTGAACGTTTGCTGTCTCCATCTTTCACAACTGCATGATTGCTGGTGGTTGATTCTGCTGCAGGGCGGCACGCACTGGACCCACTGGGCAATCTGCCTGGAGTCTGCCCTTCAGGCCCTCCGCGATGCCAACAGCAAGCAGCAGGAGTTACAATGAAAGCGTCATCTTTTTGTTCACAGCCTTGATCACTGGTGCAAAGTTTTCGGCCCAAATTCCTTTTTTTCACCAAAGGTGTTCCAGGTTAATGCTACCTTAATGCTGAGTTCATCCCTGTTATGCATGTCACGATCTTACATGGAAAATCTCACCCCAGGCTGCGCATACCAAAGGAAATGCTCCTCACACTGCCTGTGTAGCAGATGTTCCCCTTGTGGCGTCACAAGAGCATCCCTGAGTCATTGAGACCTCAGGAAGCTTCATGGGCTGTCAGTGCTTGCAAAAGCAAGCACTGCACTGCAGTGAATGCCACCCGTCAAGCCTGCCATGTTCATTGTGTGCCCGCCTTCCTTGGTTGTGAAACGCTACAAGCAATTGCTCCCCAGCCTTTGTGTCTGAACCTCCATGCCACCAGTTTGCCTTCTGAGCAGCTCCACCATCATGCACTTGAACCCACTAGCCCTCCCCTGTTCTGAGCTAGGAGCTCCAAGCGTGTCGCACTGTCCTGCAGCTCCCATCCACAACGACGCTGCTATGTGGGATCAGCCCTAAGCAAGCTTGCATGCAGAAGTCACCTGTATGGCTGCCCACCCCCCTCCCAGCCTCACTGGACATCACCATGACAGACGCTCAGTTGAATGCGGATGCTGGCAATGCTTCCCAGTTTGCTGGCTGGACGGCAACAAGTGCAGACTGTGAAAGCTCAGCCTGCTGTATCGTTGCAGCACCCATGGACATGCCAACAAAGGCTCATGTTCCCACAGTTGGAGGGTGGAGGTTAGATCATTCCCCTGGGCACACTGCGGGCGAACGTTCGCCCGGCCACATGATCGTAGACGCTAAGCACGATGCAACGGTCGCACAAAAGCGAGCGCCAGAGGTGAAACGGCTCATCAAGCTCGGGGGAGCTGCCATCACAGTGAAGTCAGGGCTTGAAGTTCCCCGCAGTGAGGTCATCCAAGCTGCTGCGCAGCATGTGGCTGAGACAGTAAAGCATCTCAGCCTCAACACACCTGGCAGGACCGCGGGCTGTGTGTTAGTGCATGGAGCTGGCTCCTTTGGCCATCCGCAGGCGGTGCAGCACGACGTGGTGCAGGGTTGGCGGATGCACAAGGCCTGCCCTGAAGCAGCGGCAAGTGTGCAACGAGGCTTCGCAGTCACGCGTGCTTCTGTCACAAAGCTTAATGCTCTGGTTGTGAATGCCCTGATTCAAGGCAAGGCATTGCAAGGCACTGAAAAAGCATCTGTGATCAGGAGGCCCATCACAGGATTGCCTGCCCGCTGTGCCACTTCTCTAATCATGCGACACGTTGTTGCCCGCAGAGGGTCTCCCAGCGGTTGGGATATCACCATTAGCCTCGGGCTGGGTGACCTCCGGCCGTCGGGTGGTTCGTGACGGCTGCGGTGCCATCAGGGCCTGCCTGGATGCTGGACTGCTGCCAGTGCTGCATGGGGACTGTGTATTGGACGAGGAGCTGGGCTGCACAATACTCAGGTAAGCACGCATTCAGTATTGGCGTGGCACATGCGTGCAGCAGCTTACGCGCATATGCTGCTGGTCTTCAAGCACCAACCGTTGCGCCATGATGTCGTCTGCATGCTTTAGTGGTGACACCATCATGCGGAGAGTTGCGGAAGACATGGGGGCCGAGGGCGTCATTTTCCTGGTGAGCAACGAAGGGCATAATTCTGCATCTTCAAGTGACTAGCTTCAGTCAGCTTTTAAGAGCGTTGGGCTGGCAAATTTAGCCCACACCAATTTGCACAGGCCGTAACAAGTCAGGCCACAATTGCGCTGCATCGTGCCATGCTCTGTTTACGGCGCCAGGGTCCTGCTCACTTCACTGACATGCCTCTAAAGCTCCGTGAACCACTCTTTCCTTGTTGCAGTTGGTCGCTCCGTACTGAGGGCTGAAGGGTGTGGCCACAACTTCCTTTGGGTTTCCTTTCGGTTGTCGGTTCAGCTCACCATTGCAATCATGCCTGTGCCCTGTGCAGACGAACGTGCCTGGCATCTACGACCGGCCACCAGAGGAGGCGGGGGCTCATTTGCTTCGCAGCGTTGCTGTGCACACGGATGGAAGCTGGCATGTGGAGGGTGCCGTTGAGCTAGCTGTGTTAGCGACAGATGCAACTGGTACGTTGCCCTCGTAATCGTTGTGGGCCTTGAAGTGTCATCTTTGGCGTGTCTGTATCAGGTGGACCGTATCAACCATCTGCATCCACTGCACTGCCGCCACAGGTGGCATCGCGACCAAGGTGCAGGAGGCCGCAGTTGTGGCAGCACTGGGCATGGATGTGGTGATTGCTCAGGCGGGCACTGAGGATGGCAGGCTTGCATGTCTGCTGACAGCGGACGAGCTGGGTGGGCAGCCATGGCAAGGCACAGTGCTGCGTCTTGCAGCACCGCATCGAGTGTAGATGCTTGTTTTCAATTTAATTTGCAAAAGAGTGAACCCACACAAGTTTGGGTGCTCAGGATCCATGCGTGGATGCTTTCTTGTGCCCCGCGTCAGCCTTGGCTTGGCGTGACGATCTATAAACCATGCAACCTTTGCTGGCCGCGCCCCGCGCGTGAGCCCACGACCTACTTCCCGCCTTGGCAGCTATGCCCTTCCTGGCGCTGCCTCGGCAGCCGACCGGCGCTGCCCAGGCCACGAAACAGGATGAGGTGACGGCAGGCACCGCGTTTGCTGTACCCGGCAGGGCCTGTCGAAACTCCTCAAGCAGCCTGCACACTAGCGCCGTGGCGACCGCGGCCGCATATGCAGCACCAGCCGTATCCCTGGGCACGCAGCAGCAACACAACCTAGTAGCGCAGGGCGACAGCGAGCGCGACAACGAGGCCGTCCAGCAGCTTCGGCGTTCTGGACGTGAGCAGAGGCGACAGTCACTACTGGCGCGCTCACAGGCATGCGAGCTGCTGGAGTTGGCCGGGCCCGAAGACTTACAGGTTTGCAATTGCTTGCTTGGTGCATGGAGCTAGCAACATGAGCACCTGCACGTGCAACACCTGGCCACCTTCCACGCCACCCCACCACCTTACACACGTACAGGATTTCCTGGCAAGTTTGATCCTTTGCGAGTGTGTGTATAAGAAGGTGGAGTTGTCACAGGATGACTTGCTACAGACCATCTCAGCCATGCTGAGCGCCTTTCCCCCGGGCTGGGTGCAGCTGGACGCAGTGGAGATCAGCAGATCTGATCTGCAGCAGCAGTGAGTTGCTTCACTGTATGGGCGGCGCTGGCATACGGGATGCAGAAGCCCTGATGAGCTTTGTTGTAACAGTGGGTGGGGTAACTGCAGCAGTATTGTTTTGACTTGTGCCAGCAGCATCAGCTTGGATTCAGCTTGCCCACCGCTGTTTAGGTGCTGTGCAGATCGCACATTTGTAACAAACCTTTAGATGATGTGGCAGCTCAGCCCAACACTGCAGTGGCTGAGGGTTGCTGCTTGCCGCGCTGCGCCATTGAACACGCAGTTACCTGCTTGCTACAAGTGGCGACGCGCTGTACGTCGCCTTCATGGGCACCAAGCAGCCGAGAGACCTGGTCACTGACGCAGCAATCTTGCACGAGGCGGTGTGGGCGGAATCAGTGGCGCTGGCAGCTGACCAGCAGGTGGGTGCGTGCACTGCCGCATGCTGCATCACTTGAACACCGCTGTGCAACGCTTCTCTAGTGACTGACTGTATGCCTGCAGATGTTGCTAGGTCCAACTGTCTTGTCTCATGTTGTGTGGTGATTTGGTTGCATGCCTGCAGAGCGTTCCAGCTGCTCACAGCGGCTTCCTGCAACGGGCTCGTGCGATCAATGTGGAACAGCTGCATGAGTTGGCAAGCGCATCAGGCCGCAGGCTTGTGCTGTGCGGCCACTCGCTTGGTGAGCGTCAACAGCTGGGCCAGCGAGCAGTGCTGTCTTGGCTGTGCGCCTGATGCCGATTGCCAATGCAGCCTTTGCCGTTTCTGTTATCAATCTGCCTACCCATGTTGCTGTGCTGCGACACAGGCGGTGCGGTGGCCAAGCTGTCAGCGTTGCGTCTGCTGCGAGACCTGCCTGAGTGGCCGGCGCCCCGCATCAAGTGCATGTGCTTTGCCACCCCTGCCATCGGCAACGCAGCACTGGCAGATCTGGTCAAGAACGCAGGCTGGGGCGGCCACTTCAAAACCTACTTCTTGCCAGGTGCGCCGGGGCTCCTTACAGCACAGCGCTCCAGATCTGCTAAAACGAGTGCTGGTATTTGTTGAATTTGCGGCACTAGTGGCTCCCGCTCGTGGGCGTACATGGTCTGCTGCAGTGTGCATATTGGCTGGCAGCATGCCTGATGCCTTGCTGCATGTAGGGTGGCTGAACCTGTGCGCCTGTGTTTATTATGTGACTGCAGAGGACCAGGTGATGCGCCTCATGAGCTTCTCTCAAAGGTCCAGCACCAACACCTCGGCAGCACCCGCTCGCCGCAGCGCTTCAGCACCAGCGAGACCCTTCCCAAGCAGTGCTGCAGCATCAGAAGATGCATGGGACGGGACAGATGCGTCCCCTGGCCCTGCACCCACCCCTCGCTCCGGATTCTCAATGCTAGGCAGTTGGAGATGGCCCTCGACACCGGCCAGCGCCGCGGCCGCGAGCACCAGCACCTGGGTGGATGAGGGAGAAGTGTCGCTGGTGAGCTGAGTTGCTTGCAAGGGAGCAATCAACATCGCAGGCATAGCGTGTAGTCATCAAGCAAGCGCATGGCTTGTCAATGACGTGATCGTTGCATGTGCCGGGCATTCGCTGAGCGTGTGCGTCTGCAATAATATGCTCCCGTGTGGATTGCACTGCAACGCTGGGAATGCGCGGCATGCATGTCACAGGCTGCTTACAACACACTCTCCTTCCCCTTCATGGGCACTTGCTTTCGCCCAGGTCTCGTCCATGGATGCCACAGAGGCCGCCATTGATGACATCTTGTCGCCATCTCCCAGCATCATGCATCATTCAGCATCAGATTCCGAGCTGCCAACTCGCAGCAGCAGCTCGGCCAGCAGAGGCCGTTGGCCTTTCCTTCCCAATGCCAATGCAATTGCAAGGTCACAGTCGCTGGATGCGCTGGACCTTGCAGACCTTGGTGGTGAAGGTGTGGGCAAGATATCCTCGCCTCCTTTCAACCTTGGCCTGGCGTTTGCACTGCAGCACCGCCGCGTTGTGCGGGCCATGACAAAGCTAGCAGCCCACGCACGCATCCCGCTTCCCATCCCTCGAGTGAGTGTCCCTTATGGGCCGGGGGGAGCAGGACATGCCTAAGCAGCGCATGTGCTGTGCGCCTGGTGCCATGCTGCCAAGCCCATACATCTGTGCGGTTTTCAGTCACAGTCAATATTTTTGACAGCAGTCCCGTTGCTTGCTATTGGCGCAGGCATACTACACGTTCGGTGCCCAGGTCTACATTCACTCAGACCGTGCCTACTGCAGCGAGCGGTCGCCATGCAGGGGCACTTCCCCCACTGCTGTCGACGCTGCTGCTGCAGCCCCCGGCTCCTCATCCCAGGCTGCGGTTGCCACGACCACGGCACCCTTTGATGCCATGGAGGGCAGTCGTACGGGAACGGTGTCGGTCAGCGCTGGCACCGTGTCTACCAGAGCTCCCGGCACAGCGGCATCGCCATCGGATCTTTCACGCAGTGTCAAGGGGCCGTTCAACTTCCACCGCATGGTTGCGCACAGGTGCGGTCCGGCATTGATTGCGCGCAAGGGATACTGCAAAGCAAGGCAGGGCTGGCACCAGTTTGCCTGTTATACATCTGTGATGTTCAACGCCAGCATTGAGGCGCTACGGTACCTGCACTTCAGCAGCTGATGTGCGTAGTGCTCATCCCGCCATGCAGGTTGCGGGTGCTGAGCGTGGTTGCCTCGGCACTACCACAGCAACAACGTGCGCAGCACTTTGCCCGAGTCACTGCCGCCGCTGCCACAATTGCCGCGCTGTCGTCCAATGCAGCCACTGCCGCCAACTCCTCCGCCGCCTCCCCTCGGAGCAGCACCGGCAGCCACAGCATCATGCAGGCCGCCCCCAGCCCTGCCCCCCTGCAGCCTCCGGTCTCGCCTGCGGCAGGGTCAGGCTCACCTGCAGCCACTCTGCGCCCCAGCCGAAGCATGCTGGGCAGCAGAAGGCCACCAGCACCCACCACAGCAGACCTGCCTGTTGCAAGCCCTGCGGCGCTGCCTGCAAAGGGCCTCCAGAGTGAGGGCGTGTACCCTCGGATCGCCGCTTTGCGCTGTGTGGCTCGTCTCCCCTTGGAGGACCACTTCATTGACGACGCCATCACCACCACCTGTGCCTCTACCCCGTCGTACTCCGTCTCTGCTGCCGCTGGCTCTGGGCTGCGTTTGCGGACGCCTCGCTCCCTATCATCCCCGGCGCTGGGGTCAGTTGCATCAGGACCTGCAGCTGGTGGCAGTGGGCGCAAGCTGTCTGGGTTGTGGGGCAAGAAGGGCGAGGAGCAGGTGCCGCTGCTGCTTGAGGTGAGGCATGTTCTGCTTGCTATTTGTTCATACCATCAGGGTATCTATCTGGTGTCAGTTGCTGCTTGTTGCGGGCAGCTGTCCCACAACGGATGCAGCAAGCAGGACAGGCTTGTTGAACACAAGGCTTTTCCGCGCAAATTTGGCTGAGTGCACACACGCCTGGATGCCTGCAGGTCGAGGGTCACAACCTGCAGTACTGCCACCATGTCGTGGTGCAGCTGGCCACAGCGCCCACATCCGCCAGCCAGGCCCCTGGCCATGTGGCATTGCCGACCGAGGTATTGCAGGTGGAGGCAGGGCCTGTGGGCCACAGGTACCATCCGCTGTCTGGACTGCAAAGCCGGCTGCACCAGGTATGTTTTTTGGCACTGTGCTTGCGCCTGCCTGTGGGGGTGCAGCCTCAGTTGGCGGTCGGTGTCCTGGTGTGGGGGTGATTGATAGTCCGCAGCTTTGTGCTGCACATCTTGTTGACTCTTCTGACTCTGCACCTTGCGCTACAGGTTGCAGGGTCGGTCGGACGCTACATCAGCCGCTCCCGCACGGTCGCCAACTCGGGCTTGGCTGCAGAGCAGGCCAGCTCGCGCATGGTGCTTCGCGTCATGGTGCCACGCTCCGTGGTGAAGCTGCTTCAAGGCCAGCAGCAGCAGCGCTCCTCAGCGGCAACCTCTGCAGGACCGCCAGCTCATGGGATCCAAGCACACGGAGGTCCTGCGGGCGCGGGTCTGGGTTCAGAGGGTGCCCGCGAAACGCCTGCCGCTTCGCCTTTTGCCCAGCAGCAGCCGGCGGCGGCGCTTCAGCTTGAGCTGCGCTCACACTTTCACGAGGACCAGGCGGAGGTGCGTGTGCAGCCGTACAAGGCGGCGGTGCTGGGCACATCGCTGACCGCAGCCACGCTGCTGCAAGCGGCACTGCTGTGCTCGCCCGCAGCCCAGGCTGAGGCGCAGGGTGATGGCGGCGGCAATACAAGAAGCACGCACACAGGAGCGGCGCAGTCGGGAGGCAAGGCGCCGGCTGCGCGAGTGGCGGCTGGCAGAGGGGGCGTGGCGAGGGGGCGCCTGCTGGATGCAACAGCACTGGCGACAGCGGCCACAGCCATGCACGGTGCCCTTGCGTGTTGGCTGCCTTCTCAGCCCATGCGCTGGGCATCGCGCCTGTGGGCCGCCCCAAGCAGTGCTGCAGGCGCCGCTGCGGACTCGGCCACCTCACAGCCTACCACCAAGGCTGACGCAACACCCAGTGCAAGTGACCCGCATGCTGACCTGGACACTAGCATGTCAGGCATGTCAATGCCCACGCAGACGCCGCTCCTGCGGCATCAATCCAACCTTCCCGGCGGCGCAGCCAACACCGCTGTGCTTGCAATGCCGAGCGACGCCATGCAGCCGCCGATTGCGGATGTGGCCAGTGCCTCCTCCTCCCTCAGTACGCTGACGCTGGACTCGCTGTCCTGCGCCTCGTCAGCACGGTGCAGCAGCGCCGCCAGCATCAGCGGCAGCAGCGATAGCATCGCAGACGATGACGACCCGGCAACGGCTGCCCTGCTTACCGCGTGGCAGAGGGAGGCAAGCTTGGGAGCGTCAGGGGACCTCGGCAGGGCGAAGGGCTGGGCGGCGGTTGGGCACCAGGAGGGTGAAGAGCTGCAGGCAGGCAGCAGGCTTGCCCAGCTGCGCGTGCGGCAGCTGGTGGTGCTACAGCCTGTTGCGGCGCTGCTGCTGCTCATGCGCTTCCTCGGCCAAGCAACTGCACGCCTTGCGGCGGTGCGCATGCTTGGACGCGGCCGCGGCAAGCTGGATGGCGGTGCGGGAGCAGCAGCGCGGCCGGCAGCAGGCGCAGGAAGCCGGGCTATGCATGCGGGTGCAGCCCTACTGATGCGGCGCAGGGCAGCCACCTACGCAGCCTCTGTGGTCATGCTGCAGCAGTTGGACCCCAACGCACAGGCAGGTGGTGGCAGTAGCAGCAGCCAAAACGCTAACCTGACCGCCCGTTGGTTCCCTGGCATGCACCTGCTGGCTGGCTTTGGAGCTCGCTCCCAGTATCTGCAGCACATGGCAGGCATGCTGCGGCCACGGCGCTGGGTCGCAACGGCACAACAAGGCCTGACAGTGTCAATCGGCTCGCCGCTCATGCTCTCCCCCGGCATCATGGGGCAGCCTAGCAGCCTGAGCTTGAGGCTGAGGAACGAGGAGCAGGAGGACGAGCTATCTCCGCTCCTGGCAGCTGCGCAGCAGCTGGAGGACCTCACCAGCCTTGCCAGAGCCCCTGCCAGGGCGCTTAGCCGGAGGGGCAGCAGGGAGCTGCTCCTCAGGCCTGGTGCAGCCAACCAACCATCTGCACCTGCCGCCCCGACGGGAGGCGTGCTGCCAGAGGGCGACATTGCTGGGATCAAGGCCGCAGGCCGCAGCCAGGGAGGGGCCAGGGCCCAGGCGCAGGGGCAGCGCGGTGGCAGCGGCGGCACTGGGGGTGTCAAGGGCCTGAGCCGCGTGCTGCGCTTGAGGGCCCAGGCTGCAGCGCAGCTGGGGGTGCCGGCGCTGACGCCCTGCTTGGGAGGCAGCCTGCTGGTGCACAACGTGCTGGCCAGTGCGCCCAGCACTTCGCCCTTCGTCGTGCTGCGCGCCCTCACTGCGGCTCTGAGGCGACAGGCCTCTCGCATTCGCAGGCAGTGGTCCATGGAGGGCCTGCTGTCGCAGTGGGGCCGCGGGGCAGCTGCCAGCGCTGGCAGTGGCGTTGGGGAGCCTGCGCAGCGGCGCGGCGGCTTGAACGCTCTGCAGCCCGCGGGGGCGCTGCTGCATGTCTACAACTTCTTGCGCGGCATTCCCTTCTGGATCCAGCAGGTGAGCTGCTGCGTCTCGTACAAGCCAGGGGTGCCCCGCGACAGTATTCAGGCTCGATGCACTGTTGTCTACTGCAATGCTGTCCTGGATGACTTGTCCGCACCCGATAGCTGTGGACCTTGCCTGCGCACGGACTTGCGTTTGATTCATTGCATAGACGATGCGACAGTGCTAGCCCGCTTTGCACAACATGACCACGATCTCACTCTCACCCTTGCACTCTGCGCAGAAGCGGTCCCGGGGAGCCCTGACGTTCGAGCAGGACTACAGGGTACTGCTTGTGGCTGCCAGTGCGCTGGACACCCCTCGTCTGCTGCAGGGCCGCGATTTTGCAAGGCTGGCACTGCGTGCCAGCGCGGCCCGCACCACTCTGCTGCCGGTGCTGCTGACTTCACCGTCTGTGCCGCAGCAGCAGGAGCAACGCATGCGTGCGGCGCTCGGGGCTGCGTGCGGCCTCGACGCCGCTGCTGTCAAGACCGTGTTAGTCGAAACGTCGCTGCTACAGCTGCAAGGCAGCTGGCAGGAGGACGACCTAGCTGCGCTGGGGACAAATGGGCTGGACAGGGCAAGGGCGATTGGTGCAAAGGCGTCTGGAGTTGCAAGCGTGCGCAAGCAGCTGCAGGCGCTGCTGTGCCATGAGCATCAGCAGCTGTCCCAGCAGCGCCAGGTAGTGTCGTCAAGCCCCGCGCCACGATCTACTTCATCTGGTCACTTGCTCAAGAAGCGACTCAACACATAAACGTGTGTGTATACTGTGTGTTTCTCACGAAATCTTTTGCTTGTAGGTGCAGTGCTGTGGTCTAGCTTGAGCAAGTTTCAGCCACAGAAGATTTTTCGCAGAACAGGGTGCAAGTATTGCACTCAGAGATTGTAGTGTTTGAGGAATTCTGACCTTTCTCCTATTTGTTGCCTTGCTTGTGTGTGATTGCTCCCCATTGTTTCAATTCCACTTGAGTCGGTGAAGCGCTTTCACGCACCAACAGCGTGTAAATAGCACAGCGACGGAGAATACGCGTATGCGTGCGCATCAAATTAAACAAGTGTTGAATCGCAGGAAACTGCGCAAAACATCATGGCAGGGTGGCGACACAAAGGCGATGCAAAGTGTACAATCACATTGCTCTTTGTTGCGGGTATTGTAGCTGCAATTGGCTAGCAGTGAATGGGGCAGGCTGGCGCAGTGCGATGCAGGGTTGGCTGCAGTATGATGTACTTATGCGCACATTCCACGTGCTCTTCCATTTTTGCTGCAGAGGGTAGGTGCCACACCCATAGGCTTCGCAAGAGCCGTAGGAGCCACACGCAAGAGGGTAAGCGCCGTAGCATGGGGTTGTTGGGTGGGTAGGCGCGTGGGGTGGCGGGAGTGGTTCAGGTTAAAGTCTCTAGAACCGCCGTGGCGTCCCTGGTTTGCTTCAGGCTGCGTGCTTGCTTGTACTGGCCAGCATCTGGCGCAAACGGCTGGCAATTGCAACGGTCTTGCCCTCCCTGCGGGCCAGCCAACCACGGGCCTCGCAGCCTGTGCAGATGACAAGGGAGGGAGCATGGGCGGCGGCGGGTGGATGAACGGCAGCTGGCAAAGCTTGACAGCCGATGTGCACTGGGCACACCGCAGTGGATGGGGTTCGAAAGGCAACACGGACGGTGGTGAGGAACGTGCTGAGCGGGCGAGCAGGAGGAATGCAGCTGTGCAGGCCATTGAGCCTGCTGTCGCACAGCGGCGCTTGCTTACCAGGCACAGCCTGCAGCGCCAGCAGCAGAACCAGCACCGTGACGGCGCAGAGCGCAGAGGAGGAGCGGGCCATGGGACTCGGAACACGGTGGTTCGGGCGACGGATTGGGGGAAGCACGCGGGGGATTGGAGCCAGAGTGCGCGAGGAGCGAGCCTTCGTGTCTGGGACGGGCGTGGCGCGAAAAATGCCGACCTCAGTCTCGCACCCAGCTCCGCACTCACGTGCGTGCGCAGCATGACCAGCAGTGCATGTGGCGGTCGGTCAACTGCCTAGCATGCAGGTGTGCCAACTTCAAGGCGGCCGCCTTCAAGTTGGCACCGCGGTGTACAACCACAGCACACGTGAACCGCTTCAACAGCAGCTGAATAACACAGCTGCAAGCGTGCTATGGCAGGTGTACGTTAGGAACTGCAGATACGCACAAGCGTGTACACCATGCAGCCCTATACGCATGCACAGGCACGCACTCACTGGGGGTTGTACCCAGGTCTAGGTACCACCAGTGCACGGTAGTGGATACTGCAGCTGCCACCGGCCTGTGTCCCATTCCTGCCTCCCAGCACGTGCATGTGGGAACCTGCATGGGTTTTTGAACACCTGAGCACTTATTCTCAATGCAACGCGCTGCAGCAACACCAGATGCACTGCGCCCACCATCAGCAACACAAGCAAAGCGCTTGCAATTGAACCATGGCGAAAAATGCAAGCTTTGGCTGCAAGATTGGCCAGCCTGCTATGTTGCTAGCGCCTACTGGTTTCTGCACTTCTGTGTTGAGTTCTCGCTCATTCTGGAACCTGTGCAAACCGCTTGCTGTACACACTCTTACATCCCGCTCAGGAACAGCAAATCATTGACAAATAATGGAGGAGCACACCAAGGTCAAGGTACGAGCGTCAGATCACGGCGCCTTGGCAGGGCGGCGGCGCAATACTTTTCAGCATGCACAAACCACACAGTTGGAGAAAGCGCAGCCACCCAACTGTTTTGGAATGGTTGCAATGCAAGACAGAGCGCATACGATGCGTCTACCACTTGGTCTTGGCAGGGGAGGCAGGGGTCTTGGCAGGGTAAGCAGGGGCGTAAGCGGGTGGGTAGGTGCCACACCCATAGGCACCGGAAGAGCCGTAGGCGCCATAGGCGGGAGGGTAAGCTCCGTAGGTGCCATAGGTGCCATAAGTGCCGTAGCATGGGGCGTAGCTGGGAGGGTAGGCGCTGGCGGTTGGCTTAGAGGCGATGGACTCCCAGGACTGCTTGAGGGTACGCATGTGCTTGAGCTGCGTCATCACCAGGCGTGTGTGGCGGCCAGCGGTGGTCTTGTCCTTCTTGCCAGTGTTGGCCAGCCAGCCGTGGGCCTCGCAACCTGTGGCACATGGGCGGGCAGCAGGTGGATGAGCATTAGCTTGGCTGCCCAACGGGGCGCACGAGGAGGCGCATCACGTGCAGTGGGCGCATCGGGTGCTGCAGGGCGGCGAAACAGCAGGGCGGATTCCGAGGGAACAACGAACGGTGGCTGAGCATGCGCCGTGGTGAAGGAGCGAGCAGCGGCAGTGCAGCCAAGCAGGCCGGTGCGCACGCTTCCCGGCCATCGCACAGCTGCGCTCGCTTACCAGGCACAGCCAGCAGCGCCAGCATCAGGACCAGCGCCATCAGGGCGCAGAAGAGGGCGGAGGAGGAGCGGGCCATGGGAACCGGAACACGATGGCTGGGGCAACGGATTGCTGGAAGCACGCGGGGGCTGGAGGAGGAATGGCTAAGTGGCATCAGGCGAGGGCTATATGGAAGGGGGAGGAGTGTGTCTTGGGCTTCTTGGACGGGCTGCGGATCACACTTGACGCGACCCGCCCCCGGGCTGCTACCCCAGCCTGCGTGCACAGCCCGAGCGCAGCAGCACTGTGGCGGCCTGGCACCCCTGTACCACAGCACCGCAGGCCCATCATCAGTGGCGACCAAGATTGTGCATGGTGTGTGAGCGATGCAACTGCAGCTAGGTGCACACAGCAGCAGTTGCACCATGCCCCAGCAGAACGGGGCTGGGCTGCACAGGATAGTGATCAGCAACTGTACACCTTGCCATCTGCGCCGCAAACGCTCAACTGCTGGCAAGCCTGCGAGCCCGGCGGAGCACTGTTCAACCCACAAGCATAGCAGCCTGGGCCTTCATCATCAGCAGAAGCATGGGAGGCGAATACAGCAAGCGAAATCTGCTTTTGGATATTTCACAAGCATCAGGGGGCACACGCAGCCAGGCATATGAACTGTGTCCTTTGGCAGAACGCTTCTGGTCGAGAATAACAGGCCTGTCCGCTGCTAACCAAGCGCAAAATCATACATTCTGGTGCACGTGTTGGAACCGATATCCAACAGGGTCACTTGCTTTCAGCCGCCTTTTGTTCTGCAAGGTATCTGCAATGGCAACAGGCAACACCGGGGATGCAGATGAGCAGATGTTTTGGGAGGAGCCCCTGCTGCAGCTGCAGGCATTGCCGCGTTCACCTCCGCATCTTGTCAACCTGCTCCAGCACGCTCCTCTTGCTTGCGCCTCCCTCAGTGTCACGCATCTCAGCGGAGCGGTTGTAGTCCCACACCTACAAGCAACATGCACGCAAAGTATGCATTGGTTCACATCGTGCTGAAAGCCCCCCAGTTCATCATCGCACACCAGTGCCAGTGCCACAAACCTGCAACTGTCAACAAGACACTTATACCGTGCCGGACCCTGCCCTGTGACTGCTTGTCAGGAAGCTCTAAGGTCCCAGCAGAGCAAGTCACCTGTGTGACGTCCTCGCCGAACAGTGGGTGTATGCTCTGCAGGTCCTTGACCGACAGGTCAAACAGCGTGCAGCCGCGGTCCTCAGCCATCTTCACAGCAGCGCCTGAGGCAGGCGGGAGCGGGCGCAAAACAGACATAAGGTAGGTGGGGCGCTTGGGGCTGCAACAGTCCTCATTCAGGGCAAAAAGGCAGTGTGCTCGTCGATACCACAAGTGACAGCTTTCAAGGCAAGCCCAGGCCTGACCCAAGCAGGGATCCTGCGTGAGCCTTGTGCTGAAGCGGCTGCCCTCACCTGAGATGTGGTGGGTCTCGCGGAAAGGCACGCCCTTGCGCACCAGGTACTCTGCAAGGTCTGTCGCCAGCATGTCCGCGGACAGACCTGCAAAGAAGCGCAGCAGGCATGCACACAGCAGACAAGCACAGAGCGTAAGCATAAGCTCGGAGCCATACACGTGGCTGTTTGGCCAGAATACAGTACGGCAGTGTTGAGGTTACTGAGACATGCTGTGGGGGACATGCTGTTGGTGTGACGCAGGACAGCGATGCGCACAGGCAGTTTGGTTCTCAGAGGTGCGCAGCTCTAAGCCTTGGCTTACACGCTGTCACAATCATGCTCAAAGACCTATGCCCTGCCCATGCATGTAATTCATGCTCTCACCCTTGAGCATGCGCTCTGGTCGCAGCCTGAGCGTGGACAGCACCCCAGTGGCGATGCGGATGCAGTCGTACACGGTGTCTACGGTGTCATACATCATCTCCCAGCACTCCTGAAGGAAAGAAGGCGGCCCAAGGTGCAGCACCAGCACATAAGCGAAACACGTTGACATCAAACTTACACTAAAGCATATGATGTGGGTGTTTCAGCATGTGGCACTTGTCATGCAAGGGTGACCTGTAGGGTTTGCTGACAGAGCTGCCCTGACTGCTCGCAAACTTGTGCAGCGCGTGCCATCCATCATCTCAGCAATACCAGGACTTGCCTGCAGGTCCTTGTTGTAGGTGGTGGGTGTGCCCTTAACGACAGCCAGCAGGCCCGCCATGTTGCCCTGAACGCGTCCGGCCTTGCCCCTGCATGAGCCCGCAGCAACAATGCAACAGGCTGTCAAGTCATCCCAGCTCTGAGAACAGTCACTCACCACAACCAGAGCTATACCGATGTGTTTCAATGGGCAAGCTTGAACGCATCGCTTCATGTTTAGCCATTGCCCAAGTGCACCTGCAGCGCGTAAGCACCTTGCCCCAAATGCAGGGCCCCAGCGTTCCATAGCAAGGGCTTGACTGGAATGCAGCCGCCTTACCTGATGAGCTCCAGTGCATCGGGGTTCTTCTTCTGAGGCATGAGGCTGCTGCCGGTGGCGTAGGCGTCACTGCACTGCACAAAGCCAAACTGCCCGCTGCTGTAGATGATTAGGTCTTCAGCCCACCTGTGCAGACCATGTAGCAGGCAGGGTGGAGGCAGGTGTTTGAGTTGCAAGAACACATGCACACATGGCGTCGGCCTCAATTAGCATCTTCCCCGCCGTCCCCTCCTGCCAGCCTCTCACATGCGCCCCTCACCGACAACACCCTCATACAGGGTGTCCCAAGGACAGTCTCCCTCCTGTACAGCCCCCGCCCTCCTCCATTCCCTTTATCCCTCCCTCCCACCTGCTGAGGTGCACCATGAGCACACTGGAGAAGAACGCCATCTCTAGCACGTAGTCACGGTCGCTCACAGCGTCCATGGAGTTGGGGCACACACCACCCACCATGCCCAGCTCCTTGGCAAGGAACTGGCGGTCCACCAAAAAGGGGTTGCCGGCCAGCGCACCTGCAACGTGGGAGGGAAGGTGGCACGGGTGTATGGCTGGTGAGGGGCCGTGGCACAAGCAGGCGTGTGGGCTGGAGATGGGTGGCGGCGGGGTAACGGTTTGATGCAGGTGAGAGATAGGCCGCATGCAAAGGGTTCTGCTGAGTGCAGAGCCCTGCTGCTGCACACCAGGCCTGCGCCGCAACGCTGCGCACCTGAGCCTAGCGGCAGTGTTGCGACACGTGGCAGGAGGTCGCGCAGGCGCATGTCGTCACGCTGCCATGATGCGCCATGGCTCATCAGCCAATGGCTCCATCGCACAGTCATGGCAGGCTGCAGGTGGGTGAAGCCTGCATGCAGGGACAAGCAAACAGCAGCATGCAGTTTGTGAGGCGCATGAGGCACGTGCAGCACGTGCCATGTGAGGCGTGGTGAAGCTGGTGTTGATGCAGTTCTGAGCTGGCTGCCGCAATTCTGTACTGGACGACAATAATGGAGTGCAGTCCTGCTGCTTTGATCAATCAACAGCTCCTGCACTGCCTGCACATTCATGTAGTACATCCCACATGGTGCCCTGACCCCAAAGCCACTGGCGGTGTCCCCTCCCTCGGTGTCAAACACCCACGCTGATGCAAGCAGCAATGTAGCTTTTTCAAAACCCAGAAAGCAGGCTGCACTTGCCTGGCATGAGGATGTCCGTCTCTGCCGCCGACCTCTCAGCCGCCACACTGAGCAGCTCATGCAGCGCCTCCCTGATCAAAAGCATCTGACCATACAGCCACAGCCGGGTGTCGGTAGCAACCTGCAAGCACCACCCAGGTACAGCAAGCCCCAAGATCAGAAAGTCAGACCGGTGAATGAGCAGGAGCTGAGAGCAGGCAGTCGGAAGCTGGGTTGGTGCAGGGCTGCCCTCCTACGTCAAATGAACGCACATCCCTTGGGGGCAGCCCCGGCCAGCCCCGCTGTTTCCAGCTTCTGGTTTGCATCACCTGGTCGTTGCGGGAGCGCCCTGTGTGCAGCTTGCCACCGACAGTGCCAACCAGCTCAGTCAGGCGCCTCTCGTTAGCAGTGTGGATGTCCTCATCCCCCTGCTTGATGACAAATTCGCCGGCCTTCCACTCGGCAGCAACCTGGGCAGACAAGGCATTGTGCAGGAAGGCATGGTTGTTTGATGCTTGTGTGCCAGAGAAGATGGCTTGCAGGGCTGAAAACATTTGCTTGGGGCAAGGACCAACCATGGCATATGCTGTCTGCGTATGTCCATAATTCCGCTTGCCCACCTTGCTCAAGCCCTCAACGATTGTCGCAGCCTCCTCATCGGTCAAGATGCCTGCCTTGGCAAGGGCCTTGGCATATGCCTGGCTGCCCTGCAAGTGAACAAAACCAAAGTTACCAATTCAGTCCCACATCGCAGCAACAGATTCAGTGCGCGGCCCAGGCGGTGCCATGCAGCATGTGCGATGCTTGCTTTCCCTGTTGCTGTACCCAGTCCACTGCACAGTGCCGCTCACCCTGATGTCTTCGGCCCACATGCGCTTGTCATAAGGCAGGGACTCGTTGAACTTCTCCATCAAAGGGTCTGTTTTGCCTGTAAAGCGGCCACCCCACAACTTCTTGGTGCTGTCAGAGCCGGCCTCCTGTGTCGCAGCTGCTGCCTGCAAGCGCATGCGACGGTGCTGGGACATGAGAACATGTCGAGTCACGTGTTTGCATCGCAAAGCCACAGTGCGGCGATGGCTTTACCTTGACGATCATCCGGCTGCTCACGTACTTCGCAGCCCTCTGCACGAATGAGAGAACACAGAAACGTGGCGGCTAGTGGGTTTTGCGTTCAGGGCGGGCTACGAACCTGCGGTGCCTTAAGAATACGGGCTGCAATCAAGATGGTGCACACCTGCTGCAACACACCTGCACGATGTTCGCTGCTGCAGACGGTGCAGCAGACCGACGCTGCACACATGCTGCGCGATCCGTAGCAGATGCGAACAACGAGGCCATTGCCGCTCAAGCAATGCGCGGCAGGTTGAAGACGAGGCAAGGCTTCACGGAACACACGGCATCCGTGCACGTGCTGGTGTGGCAAGAACAGCCAAGTATTCTCAAGAATGTGAAACTCCTGGCAACTTGAAGTTAAAAGCGCTGCAGGAGCTGCTTGAAGCACTGTATGTTGATGACCTTGATGCGTGGGTTAGCTGCTGCCCGTTGCCGCTCTTGGACCGTATTATAGCCCCAGTCCACCAGGTACAGCTCCCAGCCCGCCAGTGAGGAGTCCTTGCACACCTGCACATCGTGGCAGCGAGGGTACAGTGCGGACTGGCTGCATTGTTAAGGATCCACAAGTCCTGCACTCAGGAGTCAGAGCAGACCTCACCTTTTCAAGCGTGCTGAGCTTGTCCTCCACGAACGCCAGCCCTGTCGCATTTGGGTGATCTGCTGCCAGCTTATTGAGCACCTCGCCCTTGGGGCGCCCGCTGACTGTCTGGCTGAAGATCCGGTCCATGGGAAAGTTGATGCCTGCCATGTCACGCATCAAGATCTCCGTGTAATGTGCCTGCAACTCACAAGGACAGATGTGCAACGCAGGATCAGAATTTGAAATTTGCAACGTGGTTTCAGGCACAACCTGAGGGTTGCGCTGGATGCATTGTGCACCACCATGGCACTACCCGCTACTGAGCTACCCACACAACGCACCTGCTTGGTGGTCACGATGTACACCTCATCACTTGCCATGGCAGCCCGGATTGGTTCAGCAACACCATCATACACGCGATTGGGGGCCAGCCAGCCAGCCAGGTCCTGCTCAATCCACTCATCACGCACTTTCCCAAACAGCTCAACCATCTGCATGGCAGGTGAGAAATTACGTGGCAGGGCAGTGCTCATTAAGTCATCCGTTCATCCCCCATCGTAAAAGCATTGGTATCAGGCTGTCGAGCCATCTTGCCATGCTGAAACCTGGTGCGCTGCTAGTGCAGGTTCTACCGCTGTGCATGCGGCTGCCTGCGCGCACCTCAGCGCGCTGAAGCTTCCACTCTGCCATCTTGGCTGGCAGCATGTGCTCCCAGGTGTTCAGCATCTCGTCCACAGACACGCCCTCCAGCAGGCAGCGGATCTGAATGATGTTTTCGTACCTGAGCAGCAACAGCTTGTCAAGCAGCAGCAGCGTTGAAATGCAGGGATCTGTGGAAGGAAGGATCCTGCTTAGCCCATGTTCGTCCCCACATACCCGGTCTCCACCACAGGCCTGACCGCCCTCATCTTCTCAACCAGCTCATCTCTGCGTGCGTTGGCCTCCGGAGTGTTAAAGATGTGAGGCCAGACCCGGGTTGCAGCCTGCAACAATGATCGTGCATCGGTCCATCAGCAGGTTTCCATGAAGAGAGTGGCACCACCGCTCCATGCAACAAACCTTGATGGCCGATAGGCTGCTCTCTCCCACGCTGTCGCACACCACTCCATCAAAGTCCAGGGCAATAACTCGCTTGCCTGCTGCAGCTGCACAAGCCTGAGCAGTGGCTCTTGGTCGGTGCAAAGATGCACCCTTCAAACAACGGTAGCCCAGCATCGCGCGCATCATGACTGGCCTGTACTGCGCGCAGAGGATGCAAATGATTTGTGGGGTCACTTGTGTGAACTTTCATACTCGAGGTCGGTGAATTAAAACTGCTCGGTTGCAGGTTGAAGTTGCACCGAAAGTGTTCGCTGCAATAGACACGTACAATGCAGTGGGGCTCGCACGAGCACGGCGACTCAGATTCGGAGTGGGAACTTGTGCGCGCAGCAAGTGATGCAGCCTCGATAGAGAGCAGCGAAGTGTTGGAGGATCAGCAGCAGGAGCCCCTAGACAGGCAGCAGCAGCTCGCAGACCGCACTTCAGCAAACCCTAGCGAGGGCGCACTAGCTGCTGCGCCTTGGGACGACGCTGACGGTGCAGACCTGGTGCAGAGCTACGGGCTACAGGGGCGACAGCAAGAGCCAGCTCTGGAGGTACCTGTTCGCCAAACCCTTGTCTGGCCAGCAGATGACCCAGCCATACCCACTGGCTGTGACGTTCCCAGATCAGTAGACCAGGAGCCCAGGCACACATGCTTTGGCAGCAAGGCCCTGCTACCCGACACGACCGTGCTAGGCGTGGCGGTGCTGTCCCATGCACTGCCACGCTTGATGGCGGCAGGGTTTTTGACTGCACCTACTGCAGCACCTGCCATAGATGTGGCACAGGCTGTGTCTGCCAGTTTGCCTGGCGCATCGACTCAGCTGTATGGCAACCTGCACCTGGGTGCACGCACAAGTGCCTTGGCACGCCGCGCCCACGCTCGCCGAAGGTCAGCTCGGCGCCAGCCTGCAACTACATCACCTGCCAGAACGCCCATCCCCGTCTCCGCCTCAGCACAAAATCGCGCCGTTGCAGCTTTGCTGAGCGGCAGCGGCATGCCCTTCCAGGAGACTCTTGCCGACACATGCTCTGAGGATCATGACGCACACTCCATCAAGCTGTCAGGCTGGTGGCAGGCGCTGTGGCCGCTGGTGACGGCGGCAAAGTGGGCCCTGCCGCCGGCACTCGTCGCAGCAGCGGTCAAGATGCTGACATCAAGCAAGCCCACCAGCAGGCCCTGCCGTCTGGCAGCGGTGGTAGCCATGGCCGCTGCTGTGGCCATGTGATGCCAGCGGCTTTGTGTTCGCCACGTGGAGAGGAGCCCTGGCCTGTTGCTGAGTTCATGACGTTCGACTCATTTGCTTGGTGCCCACCTGGCGGTCATCGCGTCACACTGCTTGACGTCATGACATATCCTTGCAGGGACAATGCGTTCACCGCATTCAACCTGTTGCCAGTCTTTAAGCGCCCTTGTTGTTGAGTTTCAAGATGCAGTGGATGCAGTGGATGCAGCGTCGTCCAAGGTTTGAGCCATCCAAGCATGCTGTGTCATTGGAAGCAGCAAGCGGAGTTGCAGCTGTGCCAAGTGCAGTGGGAAATGTTCTCTGCTGTTGCTACTCACAGCAGCTGATGGATTGGAAATGTTCGCCTTTCACAACCCGTTTTGTGTGTGTGAAGTGCAGGCTGGGGGGCTCAGAATGACAGTGTTGTAACACAAGTTATTCGATGCATTGAATGTCGCAAGTGTGCCTCCTCACTTATGCTGCACACCAAGTTCTGAGTTGGTGCCCTGAATACCAAATCCTGCAGGGGACACACGCGGTGAGTGCAGTTTAGCCCATACCAACGCAGACTGTTTGTCCTCTGCTGACCTCGCCCTTGTGACCCTGCTCCTGGACCAACACTTCAACCCTGAGCTGCTTCCTGATTTCATTCAATTGCTCTCTTTTCGGTACATTGGATGGATGGGCAGTTTGCCCTTGCGCCACGGACTGAGGCAGATAGCCATTCTTTTCCCACTCTTAGGGGCCCTCATGGTTGAGATTCCAATCAACACATTGCAACACAGCATTGATCCACTGAAGTACTGTGCAGTGCGTCAGGACGGGCACTGGCAAGCACGCTGACCTGAGTTTCAACACGCCCATGGTTGCATCACTTAGCATGCCAATCATTTTGCGCCCGAGTTCCCCACAAAGCAGCGCCCATAATTGGTGGGCACTTCTGGCTGGCTGAGCTGCAGCGTCTTTCAGCGTTCTAGCGAGAGCTGAGAGGCGAGATGAACTGCCTGAATGCAAGATGAAAGGCTGCCGAATTGACACTTCTGACAGGCATAAACTGCGGGCTAGCACCTGGCGATTGCAGTCTTTGTGAGGCACTGCAGCGGAATCGTCTTTGCTCATGCTTGGTGTACCTGCTTGCCATACCTGAGATGCACAGCATCATAAGGTTTTACACAGTCAGACTCCACCAATGCAAGCACACTGCAAGATGTCACGCCTGTGCTGCCCCGCCGCCGTTTGCCGTGCCATTCGCGTTGCCGTCAGCGCCGTCCATGAACCAGATGCGAATGGTGCCATCCTCAGATCCCGACGCGTATGAGTCGTAGGAAGGCGCAAAGCGTAGGGTGTGCACAGGGCCGTGGTGACCCTTGTTCACCTCCAACTCCTGCAGTAGCAAAACAGCGCAAGGCACAAATCTGGGCAGGCTAGTGCACGTACAGCTGTTCTCTTCAACAGAAAAATGCAGCACCGCCAACCTCACACCAGCATGCCCCATGCCCCAGTGTATAACAACTAATACCCATCCCCGCCATGCTGTCCAGCCTCACCTCTCCAGTGTTGAAGTCGTACAAGTGCACCCACATGTCGTCCCCCCCGGCCACAAACACGCCCTTGGATGCGCAGTAGCTGGCTGCCTCCGCATTGTGCTTGAGCTTGTGCTCCTTGACGCTCTTCAAGCTGGAGGTGTCGAAGAAGCGGACAGTGGAGGCCTCGGCGCTTGTCATGTGCTTCTGGTCATATGACACCTGATGCCGCCACAAGTGGGGAACATGAAAGCTTTCAGGGGCGATGACGCGAAAGCGTGCAGCCAGAGGCAGAAGGCTCCAATAACAATGCCTGGGTTCACAACACAGGGGCGGCTCCCAATCTGTCACTTCATAACCCCTGATCAAAAAGCATTGCCCTGCTGCTCTTCGTACTCACGTCAAGCGACATGACAGGCGCGTCCGTTGGGATGGTCTGGGCAAGTTGCAGCGTGCGCATGTCATACACGCTGCATGACACAAGAAACAAGACGAGGATTAGCATTGACAACACCACACTGCCAGTTCTGAAAGCCTGACAGGGTGAGCGCCCAGCACTCTTTGTTTAAGCCATTTGTAGAGGACTGACTGATAACATTGACGACCCCCCTACAATGGCGGCAAGCACTAGCTAGCACCCACTTGATGCCAGGCGTGTCAAGTAGTGTGCACGCCAGGATTTTGTCATCCTGCAGCCATGCCATGTGTCTAAGGCAGGCGACTGCTTGAGGCAGCGTCTGAGGCGCGGCATCCGGAGCATTGAGGTCGTACAGGCGAATCAACTTGTCATGGCCTACAGGCATAACAAGGCCACATCCTCTGCTCAGTAAATATTTGCATGCGTTGTGAGACAGCTGGCTACATGCGCATGCGCATTCCCATTTCCTCACCGCCGGTGGCAAGCTTGTTTGTGTCATGAGAAAAGGACGTGCAGCGGACAATGTGAGGGTGGGCAAACTCATGCAGCTGAGTCCCAGAGCACGCGTCCCACACCCTGGCAGTGAAGTCCGCAGATCCCGTGGCGCAAAGCAGCGCTGGCTGATTCAGCACGCATGACCAAACGGCTCCCTGCGCGGATCCACCGTGTACAAAGGCGAAGGTCTTGACGAGGTGCTTACGAGGAGCAAGGCCGTCGACAGCATTGCAGCAGCAGCAGCTCCATGCGCACCTTGTGGCCCTGGAACGTGCCATACCAGTCGCCGCTCTCGCCATGACGCAGCATGGGCATGCCGTCCTTGCTGGCGCTGGCCAGGAAGAAGCCGTCGGGAGTGATTGTTGAGTAGTTAATGTCCACGATGGGTCTGGAGTGACCATGGCACACCACGGGTACACGCCGTTGCTGCGCCATGCTGCTGGAGCTTGTTGGAGAACACAGGCCTTTCTGGACAGAGGGTTCACGTCAGCTATCTACTAAAGCAAATTTTGTTGAGCCTACGTCTATTGTCTAGTTTCCCACCCAATGGGGGTTGCGCCTGCGGGTGCGCTCAGCACCCCTCCCCACACCACCCACACGAGTGCGACGATAACCCAACCCCGGGAAAGCACCGCTTTGTCTGTAGCTCGGCTGGATGCACATGGGCGCAACACAGGTCACGAGCAATAGGTAGGGGCGATGTGCACATCACCGAGCTCCCTGCGCAGCAAGGCACAGCAATAGCAGCTGTGACAGCCTACCATCGTGCACTGAATGGCGAACACTGCTTGTTACCGATGGTGGCCACATTCCTTATGGCCCGCCATTGTTGCGTCGATGTCTTGACGTGCCATCGCAGCTTCCCCTAGAGGGGCAGCGAGTAGGACAGCGAGGAGACAGGATGGACGCCACGGATGTGCCGACGGGATTGTTGTCGCGCGCAGAGGTATGAGGACAATTGGTGCAAGGCATGTGCATGCACCGCCAGCATGTGCACGATGGCATTGCCACAGTGGTGCTTATCTCTGTATCTTCCTTCAATGTCCTGTCATCGCAGGATGAGGAGCAACATCATGACAATGCTGTCCTGCAACTGCAATCACATAATCAGAGGCTTGAACAACAACTGGAGGACCTGAGCTCCTTATTGGCTGCCGAAACAGAACGAGCAGACACTGCTGAGGCTGCTCTTGCTGACAGTCACGCATGGGCAGCCAAGCTGTCTGGTCAGCTGGCTGCCACCGAGGCAGCACGGCAGGCAGCCGAGGCGCAGGTGTCTGACTGCAAGCTGCAACTCACACACCTAAGGCAGACAAGCAGCAATGTAGCGATGCAGCAAGAGCTGGAGCGGCTAGAGGTGGAGCTGCGAGAGTATCGGGTCAAAGTGGAGGCGCTGGAGGAAGAGCTGGCTGCAAGTCAACTGCAACAGAGAAGTAACAGCGTGGACGTGGGCAGTGAGGCGCAGCAGCAGCAACTGGCAATGCAGGTGCTGCTGGTGCAGCTACAGGACGAGAACGCACAGCTGCGCAACCAGGTGCGTAGGTTCACCGCTGCACGACAAGCGCCTCACCTGCTGCCTCAATGCAAGGCATCGCGTTTAGGCAGGCGTATGGTACAAAAAGAAGCAGAAGCAGCGCAGGGCCCTGCGGCAATGCAAAGACGAAGCACCATGTTGCCCACCATGCTTCACCAGCCACTATCCCCTGTTGCATGCGTGCGCAGATGTCCGCCAAGTCGGTTGCCCACAACCTGGAGAACAGCGGCAGCCTTGCTCCACAGCCAAAGGGATCCCTGTCGATGTCAGTAGAGCTGCTGGAGCTGCTGGGCACGAGGAAGCCCTGGCAGGCATCCAGTGGCGGTGGGGCGTCGGTCGCGAGGTCCACGGAAGTGCATACCACTACTGCAGATGCATCCACAGGCACGGACGACCTGCTCCCATCCACTCGGGACAATCAGGCTGACAGGAAAGCACATGTTGATGCCAGGAATGGTGCAGGCGATGAAGCAGCAGGGCAGGGGGGGGCAATTGGGGCCACCCAAGATGATCTGTTGCGGGTTGGAGAGCATCAACGCGGTGCGATGCCTTCGAGATGGAACCCCTTGTTTGAGCAGCAGGCGGCACATGAGGGACATGAGAAAAGCGCAGGCGAGGAGGGCTCAGGGCAGGACTTGCAGCAGCAGTGGGAGCCGCAGGCAGCACGCAGCAGTGTCGCTGGCGACGAAGAGGAGGGCAGTGTCAGCGGCGACGCTGACACAGACGCATCTGCAAGTGACCGGCACTCAGGGAGTGGCTCGCAGGCTTCTTCTGTGTTTGAAGAAGAGGATTCCGATGTCCTTCGTCTTGATCTCACAAAGCCGAGGCTGCAGAGGGCAGATGACAGCAACTGGGCTCAGCCTTGGCGGCCACCTCGTTGGATTACTACATATCCTGGAGAGGATCCGACCGTGGGCAGCAGTGATGAAGATGACGACAATCATGTGGATGAGGAGGGTGTGTTGCACCTAGACCTCACGGCTGGTCTGCAACGCCATGCTGGGGCGCAGGGCCGGGAGGAGGAGGACGAGGAGGCAAAGGAGGCGGCAGAGGAAGAGGAGGAGGAGGAGGAGGTGGAAGAGGAGGAGGAGGGTGATGCAGATATGCAGCGAGGAGCAAGCCGTGGAGCAGCCATGGCCGAGCAACGCAATGGGACTGCTGGAGAGGCCGACCACATCATGTCAGAGAGCTTTGCACGCCTCTTTGACGCAACCTGCGCTGATGCATTGGGAGGGAAGCCGGAGCATGTGATGTCAGCATCCTTCGCCTCCATGTTCGGGGCTGCTGGTGCAGGCGGGACGGAGGGAAGGCAGCAAGCAGACCACGTCATATCAGGCGCCTTTGCATCCATCTTCGGCATGGCCACCAATGCAGCAGACCAGCAGGCTGAGCATGTCATGTCGGCAAGCTTTGCGGCTCTGTTTGAGTCAGCAGGACACCAAGGTGCCTGGGCAGAATCTCAGCGCAGTGGCGTGGTGGCAGAGGTTTGGAGGGCAGAGGCTGAAGCAGATGCTGCAGAGGGTGAGTACAGTGGTGTGTATGAGGAAGAGGATGATGAGGTGGACAAGGTGGAGGAGGATCAAGATGAGGCAGACGAGGCAGCGGAGGAGGAGCAAGAGGAGGAGGAGGAGCAAGAGGAGCACAGCGATGACATGCTGGATGACATTGATGCAGATGCACCAGTGCGGTTCTTTTCTGCGTCCACTCAACACAGCAATGTCAGCGATGCCTTCAGCGCACCCAGCAGCAGGGGAGGCAGCTTTGCATCCACCGCCCCTGGGTCCAGTCACAAAGCGGGCGTTGGCAACGCCGGGATGCACGGCGGTGGCGCTGTTGAGGATGAAGAAGGGGACCTCCCTTCGGGGGTTTCGGCGTCTGGCGGATCTGCCAGTAGGTACAGCAACAGCGACCCAAGCTCTCCCCTGCAGAGTCCTGTTGGGGATGCAGGCCTGCCCAGTTTGCCCAGGAGCTTGTTCCGGGGTGACAGCGGCAATGGCCGGGGGGCCCCGCTGGGGCAGAAGGGCAAGGCGGCACCAGGTGGCGGTGCAGCGGTCAGGGCAGGGGAGATGCCCGGGGAAGAAAGGTTCGCTGCAATAGGTGGCGGGAGTGCAGTGGGAGGCTCAGGGTTTGCACAGAATGCAGCCCAGTCCAGCCCGAGCCCTGGCGTGGGTGCTGGGCTGCTGAATGCGACGCTGCGAGGTGCGGCGCGCCAATCTATGGCGTCGCTCAAGCAGGCCGCGCTGCAGGAAGAGGCAGCACGCAAGCGCCAGCACCAGCACCAGCAGCAGCAGCAGCAGGGTGCCAGCAAGCTTGCTGCCACGCTAAGGCAGCAGCAGGCCCCTGCAGCAACGGCGCAGGACGAGGCGGGGAGTGAGGAGGACGTGAATGGTAGCTTGGCAAGCCTGCTTGCTGGCCTAAACCAGCGGTACCCTGGCCAGCAGGCCAAGCCTGCAGCTGCAGCTGCGCCTGGTGCCACCAAGACGAGCCCTGCTGCCGTCCCACCAGCATCTGCAAGCGGCGATGGCGGCAGCAGCGATGGCATTGCCGATGCGGCGTCGCCGCCAGACTCGTTGTTGGCTGATGACTTGCCGCTGCTTCCACGGCGGGAGAGCAGCGTGGAGGGTGCGGACACGTCCGACCCTCGCTCCAGCCCCTTTGCCTTCACGCTTGACCTTGATGGGAGCGATGAGGACGAGGATGAGGAAGGAGGTGTGCCGCCTCTGCTCCCAGCCGGCAAGCAGACCATCAGGTGACCCTTGGTGTGCACGATTGAACCAGCACGTTCTGCTGTCTGCCGTTCGCTTGGGCAGCACTGCGGTACCCTGCGCATTTGCGGCACGTTTGCTGATAGGTACCAGGCCATGTTCACACATTACCAGCGAGAACACCTGCGTCATCCTCACACTCCCTCAACTGTCACCTGCCACATTCTGTCTGACCAGGCAAAATGCAACGCTGTCAAAGGTCAAGCCGCTGTCCCCCCCTGGCACGGTCAGATCCAGGGTCGATGGTATGCTGCCCATCAGTGCCGGGAATCCGTTCGGGCCCAGCAACCCATTTGCCAACGCAGCCCTCGCGTTGTTTGGAGAGGAGGACGATGATGATGCGGAGGAGGTGGAGGAGGAGGACGGCATCGGCGACTACCATGCGATGGTGCGGCAGCTCAAGGTCAGTGGCGGTTGTTTCCTTGAGTGACTCACTTGAGCCTGACCACGTGCTCTTCAACATCCTGCAGGCTTGCACTGCTAACATCTCTTGTTGTGCTCAAGGTTGTGGGCTGAGTTAATGCCGCCACAATTCATCACAACACAAGCCTTCACATTCTTGCACTTGCTTAGTTCCTGCTGTTCCGCTGCTCACCAACGCGCTGGCCTTGGCCCTTACAGGAGACGGTGGAGGAGCTGAAGGCGGAGGTTTCGGAGCAGAAGGCTGTTAACGCCGGCCTGCGGGGAGAGCTACGCAAGTACACTGACCTTCGCAGCAAGCTGCAGGAGGAGGTGAGACTGCAACGCCCTCAGTCAAGTGCTTTGTTTATCGTTTTTCCTCCGATGGTTGTTTAGAAAAGGGGACCACGCTCACCCCTTCTCTGTCTGCTGTGTGTTGCACTGTACTCGAAACGCAGGTTCACATCCTGAAGCAGCGCGCATCTGTGGATGTATTCTCATCTCATCTCTCCATCGGCCTACCCAACTCGCTGCGCCCCGCTGCCCTGCAAGCTGCGGCTGCCTCGCTGGGCATCACCTCCGCTCCTCGGCAACAGTCACAGGAGCTGCAACAGCCGCAACAACCACAGCAGCAGCCGCAGCAGCCACAGCCTACCCCATCCCAGCCACCCTCCTCCGGCACCTCTGGCATCACAAGTAAAACCAGCAGATGCATCGATACCGTCAGCGCTCCACCCGCAAAGCCTGTGGACCCTGCGGATGCTGCAGCGGCACCGGCGCCGTCTGATGCCAAGGCAGCGCTGCCGCCCAAGCCGCCGCCATCAGGGCTTGAGGCCGGTCAGCGTCTGTCGCTGTACCAGGCGATGCTGCTGGCTGCGGTCCGGTCTGGCGCTTCAAACGAGGAACTGCAGGTTTGTGACCAACTGGCTCTGCTTAGTTACACTGACCTTGCTATGTGCCTTGGGCCTGACCAACTCTATCGCCATGCAAGGGAGTGCCTGAGCCTCTGATGCACTTCTTACAGTCAACACCAGCACACCTCTGCCTGAAAGAGGTACAGCTTCGCCAAACACCGCGCGCTACTTGGCTGACCCTGTGTGTGCTGCACTCACCCCTGTGACGTCTGCTCTGCAGGAGTGCCATGACATGCTGCGAGGGCGCGAGACGCTGGACTCTGGGACTGAGAAGGTGCTGCTGATGAAACTGAAGCGGGTGCTGACGGCTGGCATGGATGCTGCACGAATTGTGGAGCTCCAGGTGCGAGGCAAGGCATTAAGAGCTGCGGGTGCAGGGTTGAAAAGGCCGAGTGCAGGGAGACACGTTGGGCAACACCCAGGCGCAAGGGTGCCGTGAAGGTGTATGAAAAAGTATAAAGTGAAGGACAGAGAAGGCTTGGCAGTGATGCGCCTTGGCCAGTGTTGTATTTGCCTTGCGCACTTAGACAGCTGATCCACAACATCAGTGTGATTGCGCCCAGCTGCTTTCTGCAACCTGATTGTGCATGAACAGGCTGGTCATGCATCAACAAGCTGATGCATGGCGCACCCAACCACTGCCGACAAACTGTTTTATTTCCTGTGCGCTTACTCGCTGTGCAGCCGGCCCTGAAGTCAGTCCCATCAAAGCCGCTTGACCTGGGCAGCACCTTGGGTAGAGGGAGTCTGGGCGGACTGGGGCTTGGGCTAGGGTTTGATCTCAAACCCCGCATTAGCCTGGACCCCAAGCCAGCACCGGCACCCGCCGAAGCCGCCGCATCAGAGCAGCCCCGCGAGCAAAGCAAGCCAGAGGGCGCTGCTGATAGCGACAGGGCCAAGGTGGAGGGGGCGGAGGCGGCTGGCAGAGATGTACCGGCTGCATCCGTGCAATCGGAGGCAACGGCAGTACAGCAAGGCCTTGGCCAGGATGCTGGGGCGTCGGCCGCACCCCAGGCAAATCGGGAGGAGGAGACTGAGGCGATGAGCGCGGGAGCGGCTCACCCCGTCGCAGGCAAGGGCTCCGCGGGAGGCGAGGCAAGGAGGCCTCCTGCGACGCCTGAGGGCAACAGGAAGTCAGGTACGCAGTGGACTCACTGAAACATGGAGTGTTGCTATCAACTGCCATGATTGTGCCCGCCTATGCAATGCAAGAACCATTGCATCTGCAAGTCCTTGTGACATGGAACTTCAATGTCACAATGCACACTTCTTGCTGCGCGAATTATGTGACATGCACGACCTGTGCTTGTACTGTGCCTGGATCACCTGCAGGCGGTCCACCGCAAGGAGGGCCGCAAAAGCTGGGCCGTGCAGGAAGCGGCCCTGTGGGTGGCGCCGGCGCTGCAGGGGCAGAGGGGTGGAAGTTGGAGCGTACGATGCTGCTGAAGCGCCTTGCTGCGTTAGAGCAGGAGGTTAAGGTGAGCAGCGGGGGAGGGGGGGTCTGAACGAAGGTTTAGGGACGTGGCAAGAATGCAGTGCAGCTGGTGTTGGACTTAAGTGTGTCTGATAGGTACTGAGGGGTGTGTCACTGGGCTCCACAGGGTGAGGGAGGCAACTTGTCATTCAGTCAAAGCGCTGCCAGCGTGAACGCAATTGTTGAAATTGATCGGTGTTGCGTTGCAACCCATCAGTGTACCTCATGCTGCAACAGTTTTCCCTGCTGGACTGACACGGCCTCATGCACTGCCCACAGGAGCATGAGCAGCGGGCCACGGCAGCCGGTATAAGGTCAGGGACAGCGGGCAGCGTGACCCCTCCCAGCCCTGGCACTGGCGACAAGCCCGACGCAGGTCACACCGCTCAGGAGGTGCAGGCTCAGTCCCTGGTGACGTCAGAGGGGACGCAGTCAGACGCACTGCCCTCGCCAGCTACCGCTGGTGCAGGAGTGCAGGCGCAGCCTGAGAGCGTGTCCGAGGGCACGCAATCAGAGCCGTCAGGCGTGCTCCCTGCGACCATGTCTACTGCCTCACATGCGCGAGCCAGCACATCATTTGCCGGTGGAGAGTTTGGGGACCTGGCAGATATTGTCGAGGTGCAGCCAGACATCCTTGGGGGCTATGCAACCCATGCAGACCATGCAGCCAATACAAAATACGAGGCCCCTGGTCGGGCCGCTGGCGTCAGGACATCATTGGAGCAGCAGCTTAGAATGGCGCTTCAAGAGGACAGCACGGGCGGGCTGCATGCTGAGGGCACTGATGTAGCTGGTGCGAGCGATGGGCTGCTGCTGGAGCTACGGTCTGAGTTGCAGCAGCGGGATGAACAGCTGCAACAGTCGCAACAGCTGGTGCAACAGCTGTCAGACAGGGTTGACGCCCTGACCGCCGACCTGGTGGCGTCGCAGCAGCAGCAGAACGAATGTGCACACAAGCTAACGCAGCAGCAGCAGCAGCAGCAGCAGCAGCAGCAGCAGCAGCAGTGGGTGCTATCAACAGCAACAACCACACACGTCGCTACGCACTCAGCTGTCGCATCCGCTTTCACAAAGGACGGCGCGTTGGAGCCGCCGGCCTCGTGCTCCGCCCCCGTGGCATCAGAATCGCATGGGTCGACCGCCGGTGATGGGGCAGCCTTGGCCAAGGCGCTCGCAGTCCAGGTGTCGGAGCTGCAGCTGCAGCTGGCACGCGCGTACGAGTGGGCGGAGGAGCTGCATGCCAGGGTGCAGCTGAGGGAAGGGCAGGCCGCAGAGCTGCAGGCACGCCTGCAGCTAGCGGAGGGCGCTCGGGCTGCGGACCGCGGCTTGGAAACGGTGAGAGAAGTGCTTTTGCAGTTGCAATGAGGTACCATGTACAATACCTTGACGCTTGTCACAGCAGGACGTGTTGAGGATGTGACGGGGGAGGGTGTTTATTTGGCTCTTGGCTGACCCACGTCTATGCTATGAACTGTTTGTGCAGGATGAGGGGGCATATCCTACTGCAGCCGCTTCCTCTGGTGCTGGTCCAGCAGCTGCTACCCAGGAAGCCCAGGCGCGCCTGCAACTGTTGCAGCAACAGGAGGCGCAACACCAGGCTGCGGTGCAACAGCTGCAGGCAGCGCAGGAGCAGCTGCAGCAGCAGCAGCTTGCGGTGGAGCAGGCCCTGAAGCAGGCAGAGCTGCGGCTGCAAGCTGCCGAGCAGGAAGCAGAGCGGAAGCTGCGGCAGGCGGAGGCCCAGCTGGATGCTGCGCGGGAGCATGCAAGTCAGGCTCAGCAGCAGGCCGAAGAGCAACTGGGCCTGGCGGATACGCATGCCGCTCACAAGATCCAGCAGGCGGTGCAGCGGGTGTGCGACGCCGAGAGGCAGGCGGAGGAGGTCGCGCAGCGGGCGCAGCAGGATACCCGTGACGCTGTCGCGGCCGCCGAGCAGGAAGCTGCCAAGAAGGTGCAGGAGGCGCAAGAGAAAGCTGACCGGCAGCTGGGGCAGGCGGAGGAGTGCCTGCGTGACGCGGAGCAGCGTGCTGCGCAGAGGCTGCAGGAGGTCGGCGAGCAGCTGCAGGCGAGGCAGCAGCAGCTGGATGCACAGTGCAGAGAGGTGCAGGAGTTGCAAGACCAGCTGCAGGCGCAGCTGGCAGCTCTGCAAGCCCCCCAGCCCCATCCACAGCCCATGCCTACCACTCTGGTGCCGAGGTGCCGAGGTGCCGATGCTGTTGGTGCATTGGGTGGTGATGGGGTTGAGGAGGCTGAGCTGAAGCTGCAGGAAGCCGCTGAGCAGCTAACGGCGCTGCGTGCCCAGTGCGCCGCTGCGCTGGCAGAGGCTGAGGCAGCGAGGACAGAGCTGCAGGCGAGCAGCAGCAGGAGCCAGGGCCAGGCTGCCCACGAGGCGGCAGCAGCAGCGGGGGCGCAGGCTGAGGCGGTGGCTGCCCGCAAGGAGGAGGCGGATGTCTCAGAGCAGCTTGCCAGGGCAAAGAGCTGGGCGTCTGACCTGCACATGGAAGTTGTGAGGCTATCCGATGAGCTTGTGTCAGCACAAACCGCGCTGCAGGCAGCGCTGATAGAACGCACCGCCGCGCACGCGGAGACAGCGAGTGCAAGGCAGGACGCCGTCAGGGCGAGCGTGGAGCACGATAAAGGCCGGGCGCAGCTAGACAGGGCGAAGCAGTGGGCGGCGGAGCTGTGCGAGCAGGTGGATCATCTGGCTGCAGAGCTAGCTGCGTCACGAGCCGAGGTGCTTCGCCTGAAGGAGCGAGTAGGGGCACTGCAGCAGGCGCTTGGGCAGGCGGAGGCGGCCCGCCGGCAGGCGGAGCAGTCGCAGGAGGGAGCTGCAGCTGCCAGCGCATTGGAAGTTGCTGCGGCAAAGGCGGAGGCCCAGAGAGCCATCGCTGCCAGGGCGGAGGCCTTGGCTGTGGCGGCGACGGCTGCGGCAGCTGCAGAGGGGGCGGAGGCGCGGTGCAAGGCTGCGAGGCGCGAAGCAGATGCAGCGCTAGCTGAAGCGCAGGTAGCGGCGGCGCGCTGCAGCGCTGCCGAGCGGCGGACGGCTGCGGCAGAGGCGGAAGCCGCCGCCACTCGGCACGTCGCCGCCAAAGCGGAGGCCCGCCTGGAGGCCATGGACGGCGAGCTCCAGGCAGCCAGGCATGCACTGGAGGCGGCACAGAGAGACCTGTCAGAGTCTCAGAGGGCGGCGCAGGCTGCAGAGCAGCGGTGCGAGGCGGCAGTGCGGCAGGCGGCAGACGCGGCAGTGAATCTGGCCCAGGCTCGATCCGCTGCGGTAGATGCCCACGAGCGAGAGCAACAGCGGCGCGGGGAGGAGGAGGGCGCTGTGCGTCGGCTGCAGGCGGAGCTGGGCAGCGTTGAGCAGCAGCTGACACGCGCTAGGGACTGGGCGCAGGGCCTGTCTGGTCAGGTTGAAGCCCTGACTGCACAGCTGGCAGATGAGCAGCAGCACAAGGCCGAGGCGGATCGCCAGCTGCTGCAGGCCGAGCAGGAGTGCTCCTTGGCGCGGCAGCAGCTGTCGCAGGCTCAGACCTGGGCCGCAGGGCTGTGCGCCGAGGTTGAGCGCCTGTCTGATGAGCTGACAGCGCTGACCGGGGAGATGGAGACGGCGCTGGTGTCGTCTAGAGCAGCCACTGCAGAGGCGGAGGCGGCAAGGCAGCGGGAGGAGGAGGCGGTGGCACAGCTGCAAGCGGCAAAGCAGCGGGAGGCTGAGGTTGAGGCGATGCTACCAGAGCTGAAGCGCAGGGAGGCTGATGCGGTGGCTCAAGCGGAGGCCACTCGGCAGGCCGAGAAAAGAGAGGCGGCGCAGGCGCAAGAGGCAAGGCAGCGAGAGGCAGATGCGGTTGCAAGTGCGGAGGCGGCGATGGCAAGGCAGGTGGCTGCGCTAGAGGAGGCCGAGGACGCGCGCAAGGGCGAAGCGCGGGCGACGGCTGAGGCGAAGGAAGCTGCTGCGCAGCTGGAGGCGGCGAGGCGGTCGGAGGCTGTTGCAACCGAGGAGGCAAAGACGGCACAGCGGGGCGAAGCCGCTGCCCTGGCAGAGGCTGAGTCAGCGCGGCAGGCGGAGGCAGCGATGCGGGACGAGGCGGCGCAGGCACTGTCCGAGGCGATGGCTGCGAGGCAGGCGGCGCGGCAGGCGGAGATGGAGGTGCAGGGCGCCAGGGACGCGGCGGCTGCTGCCAAGGCTGAAGCGGCGCTGGCAAGGGATGAGGCGTCACTGGCGGTGATGCGGGCCGCGACGGCACGGGCGGAGGCGGAGGCGGCGTTAACGCAGGCAGAGGCGGCGAGGGCGAGCGAGGCCGCAGCAACGGCGCGGGCGTCCAAAGCCTTGCAAGAAGCAGCAGAGGCTGCTGCTGCCACCAGCAGGAGCATGAGGACGGTTTCCGAGTCAGAAGAGGTGTCGACGTTCCAGGAGTCGTCTGTGGAGTGGCACAGCGTGCCTGATGTGTCCCAGGCAGAGCTGGACGCGCTGCAGCAGCAGCTGCAAGCAGCGAGGGCGGAGGCTGAGTCCGCCAAGGCACAGGCTGAGCTGGAGCTTGCCAAAAGCAGAAGCGCCGTGCAAGACATGAGCGCCGCCCAAACCGAGGTGTCTGTTGCCCGAGAGGAGCGGGATGCAGCCAGGAGGGAGGCAGAGGCGGCTTGGCGGGATGCCGCTGTGGCAAGACAGGAGGTTCTGGAAGCAAGGAGGGAGGCGGGGGCGGGGGCGGCATGGCATGAGGCTGCGGCCAGCAGGGGCGCTGAAGAGGTGCGGATGGAGCTCGAGGCGGTGCGGGTTGAGCTGCTGGCAGCACAGGCAGAGAGAGAAGCTGCAAGGATTGAGCTTGTGGCAGCCAGGAGGGAGGCTTGGGACGTCAGGGCAGGGGCAGAGGCACAAGTGGCTGCCCAGCGATGCAAAGAGGCGGAGGAGAGGGCGGCTGCAGCTGAGGCGGAGCTGCTTGCTGCGAAGGCCGGCGCGGCGGCGGTGCTGGCTGAGCTGCAGCACGCGAAGGAAGCGGCAGCTGTTTCTCAGGGTGCCGCCGAGGCAGCTGAGCAGCGGGCAGCGGGCGCTAAGGCTGAGGCAGACGCCGCCAAGCGAGATGCCATCATAGCGCGGGCTGAGGCTACGGCATGGGGTCAGGTGGTGGCGCCGCGGGACGGCGGCTCTGAAGCGCAGCGGGCGGCGGTGGCGGCGGCGGCAGCAGCGCAGACAGAGGCTGTAGCGGCGCAAGCGGCAGCGGCACCCGCCCAGGCGGAAGCAGTGACGGCGCGGGCTGAAGCGGCGCAGGTGCGTGCGAGCGCCGTGGAGGCGGAGCAGTTGGCGGGCGAACGCACCGCTGCAGCGCTGTCGGCACAGCGTGCAGCTGAGCAGCAGGTCATGGAGCTTGAGGAGGCTGGCCGCAGGGCCGCAGCAGAGGCGGCGGAGGCGTTGCAAGGCGCTGAGAGGCGGATCCAAGCAGCTGAGCAGCAGGAGGCTTCCCCATCGGCGGCACCATCCTCACAGCACCAGCCCTTGCAGGCTGGGCGGGTGGACATGGTGGAGACAATACATACATCCACCTCGGATCTCGTAGCCAGCCTGCTCGCAACTACGTCTGCCGCGTCCTTACATCGAACAGGGGAGGCAGCAGGGTCAGGGGCAGTACAAGCAGCCGCAGCCTCTGTGGAAGCTGCAGGTCAGCTGCCGGGTGCTGATGATGGTAGCACCAAAGCGCAAGGCAGCCAGCAGGATCCGCCAGCGCTGCTGCAACGTGCAAGGCTGCTCACGAGCAGCGTCCAGTCTTTACATTGGCAGTTGGATCAAGCGCGGCGAGAGCGTGACGCTGCGCTCGATCGGCTTCGCCACGCCGCCGCTGAACACACCGCCGCTGCATTGGGTTCGCCTGCCGCCATCCCCACGTCAGTGATCCCTGGAAGCGGTAAAGGCGGCGGAAACGCGGCGGGCGGTTACGTTGCAGAGGCGGTACAAGAGGAATGGAGTGGTCGGGCGGGGAGCATGGCTGCGGCGCTTCAGGGCTACCTGAGCGGAGGCAGCAGTAGCCCTCGCGAGCGCCTGGCCCAGCTATTAAAGCTGGTGGCAGTGACAGAGGCGCAGCTGCGCCGCTCCGCCGCCGCACGCGCCGCTGCGCTGGTAGTGTCCACGGCCGCCGGCGACGGCCCGCACAGGCTCGAGCTCAAAGCCGCAGCCGCCACTGCTGCCCGGGAGGCGGCTGAGGCTGCCGCTGCCGTCGCCTCAGCCACTGCCACGCTCGCAACTGTCGATGACGCGCTCGGAGCGACAGGCAAGCCTGCCGCTGCGTCGAGCCTCGACGGTGTGGTGCAGGAGCTTGAGCGGCGCGTGTCGCAGGTCCTGAGCATTGCTCTGGAGACACAGGAATCGCTTCGCGACGCCCAGCGCCGCCTGTTGCAGGCGCAAGCCAGCGGCAAGCCCTTGCACCCGACCGCGCACACGAGCGGTGGACTCCAAGCACCCTCGCTTGACGCCACATTGAGAGCGTCCTTTGACTCCTCGACGCATTCGCATGCAGTAGCCCTTGACACCTTTAGCCCTTCGTCGTCAGGGGTTCAAGCTCCTGCCAACGCTGGCACCACCGCCAGCACAGCAACGAAGACGAGCTACAGCAGCACCTCGTTCAGAGACCTGTACTACACGCCCCCACACATCTTCACACCTTTGGCGCCCACAGTAGGCCCTGCGGCCCGTCAACCAGCTGACAGAGCTTATGCCACTACGGCCAGCTTTGACTTCTTGGCGCCTGGCACCCCACCCACTCGCAGCGTCAGTGCTGTAGAATCCATCACCCCAACCTACAGACCGGCAGGAAGCTATGGCGCTAATCATTTGGCCGCGTCCACGTCCTATTTGTCAACTCACAGCGCATCACTTAGCAGCCGCGTGCCTGCCACAAGGGGCACACACTTCGCACACGTCACGGGACATGATACTGCAACGCCCTACACCCACCCAGTGTCACGATACCAGGGCACCACAGTGTGGCCGCACCACTGAGTGTGGTCCTACGTTTGCAGGTTCCCAGCACAGTTGTGGCAGCAGCAGGCCGTTTTTCAAAGTTGCGCTCCTTGGACAATTGAATTGAAGACCGTATTATTCGGTTGAACCTTACACGCCAGCTGTTCTTCCTACCGGTATTTTTCAAACAATAAGTTTGTAACAAAATCCGTTTGGCTGCATGCATGGTAGATCACTGCATGGGCACAACAACGCCATGAGGGTTCGCAGCTGGCTGGACCTGGTAATGCGTCTGCAGCAAGTCCACGACGTCCAGCAGTGATTGCACCACATGCGTCGGGCGCTGCTCTCCATGCAGGTCCTCTGCCTTGTAACCTGCCTTGCCGTTGTAGTCGAGGAGGATCGTGATTGCGCCCGCCCGATTCCCACACACCACCTGCAGCAGACAGCAGCAGAGGCAGCCAGGGGTCACACTTGCTTGGCCATGAAATGTGAGGTAGCGGGCAAGCTCTTGACACCTGCTTGGTGCTGTGAGTGCCTAACCAAATGGCAAACCAGTGCAGGGAACTAATTGCTCCATAACCACTTGATGCCCGCAAGCAGCACTTACATCATCCTTGACCGAGTCACCGATCATGATGCACTCGGCCACAGGGGCGCCCCATGTCTGACAGATGTGCAGCAGTGCTTCCGGGCTGGGCTTGTAGGGAAACGCACACTCGCGGCTGATGGCAGGCTGAAACTGCTGCAGCTGCAGCGGGGTGAGGTGGTGGTCATGGAAGTGGCTGACGCCCCTCTTCACGTTGCGGGTGATGAGGCCGCGTGGCACACTTTGTGCGTCTAGAAAACTGCACAGCTCAGCGCATCCCGGCATCACTTTCATGTTTTGAAGCGCCTGATGCACGGCATGGCCAGCGTTTGCGCAGCAGGCAGGGCAGGGTCAATAATGAGAACCACCTTTCTGTGTGCCGCAGGGCTGGGTGCAGGCAGTTAGATGAGTTGTCCTACCTCCTCTTCAATCTCTGCGATCGCTGCGTATGCCCTTTCCCGACGCTCGTTGTCTGTCCAGCTGTTGATGGCATCTAGAATGTCCTGACCAGGGGGCACTCCTGCCCGCCTCCGCATCTCCAGGAAGTCTATCACTGGGATCGTCAATGTTCCGTCCATGTCTGAAGCATCCGTCAATGCCCAAATTAGTTACTGAGGCCAGCCTGCTCACTGTGCACATGCCGGCTGTGCACCGACACACACTCACCGAACACGACACCCCTGCACCACATGAAAGAACAGGTGGCGTGGGTGAGTGGTGCTCTGGTAAGCATGGGGTGAGCTTTGCCATGGCAATAGCATTGGTCTTACCGCACAGTGGGCCGAAGAGATGGTGCTACTGCTGTTGCCATACTGCGAAGGCTGGGTGGCGGACGCCTGGATGGCACGAACGGCGCAACAATGTGACGCAGAACTGCGCGCATTTCCAGCCTACTCAAAGCTTGCCCAGCACATAATTCCAGGCTACGCTTGGTCCACACCTTGCAACAGTTGCGTCCAACTCCTCAATCAGCACAGCCAAACGCGACCATGTTGGCGTCCCACATGCGCAGGATGATGTTGCAGCATTACCATCGGTGCCTCAGTAGTCCGCAGTGGCGTGTGGCGCTAGGCGGCGCAGCAGAGAGGTTGCAGGGCGCCCAGGTTGCTCGAAACGTGCACAACAGGCACCAGCGGTCCACAGGTGAGCCAAAGTCAAGCTCTCAAGGCCCTTGCCTTGTGGCCCTTGTTGCACATGCCATGCAAATCGCAGCAGACTCCTGTTTGCAGCTGCTGTCAACCAATCAGCCATGCCCTGCAGTCAGCAAACTCCTGCTAATGCTGCCGCATCACAGTTGCACGGGCAACCGCGAAGAAGGCTGGCAAGGCTGGCAACGGCAGCGTGTTTAAGTATGACTTGGGCGGCAAGGAGCCTCAGTCCATCTATGAGCACCCAGAGCTGTATGAGGCAGCCTTCAGCTTCCGGGACTTCAAGCAGGAGGTGTGCGACTATGCAGAGCCATGCCCGCCATTGCCATCCACGCAGCTTTTGAGGCTTGAACTCACACATCACACCCACAATCATTTGCAGGTTGAGTTCCTGAAGCAAGTGCACAAGAAGCACGCTGAGGGCAAGTCGCTGCGCTCAGTGCTTGACCTAGGGTGGGTCCACTGGAAGACGCTGCTAGCAACAGCCGTGCGTTGTTGACTGAAGGGCCCATTACTAGTCTGTTGTGTCCCTGGCGCATTGAGCAGCAGCCGCTGCAGCACTTCACTCTGCTGGCAACGTGTATGAGTTGTTTTACCTTTGACTTCGCAGGTGCGGGCCTGCCGCTCACAGCCTGGGCCTGGCTGCAGCGGGTGTGCAGCGGGTTGTTGGGTTAGACCTCAACGAGGACATGCTGCGATACGCAAGGTAAGTGGGGCTGCCAGCTTACTGTGTTTTGAAGGCTGTGGTCATGACGATCGTGCAGGCCAACCCGCTAGCCTGCGTTGCTGCTGATGCAGTTGAGCGGCTCCCTCGCCCTGCACAGATGGAAGGTGCAGTCAAAACCTGGCAGTGCGTCAGCTGTGGAGCTAGTGAATGGCGACATGGCCGCGTTCGACTTCCCTGTAAGTGCGCTACCATGCACATGGGCTGCACAAACTCTTGGCCGGCCACCGTTGCATGCGTAAAGCCAGCCCAGGTCTGACCTTCTTGGCCGATGTTTGCACGCGTGCAGGGCCAGAAGTTTGACATGATCATGTGCCTGTTAGGCACCTTCTCGCATATGCTGGAAAACTCGCAAGCCGTTGCGTGCTTCCAGCGGATAGCGCAGCACCTTGAGGAGGGAGGCGTTGTGGTGATAGAGCTGGCCCACCCTGGCGACCTGTTTGATGGGACGTTGATCATAGGGTGAGGCACCGCTGAGTATTGGGAAGCAACAGGGAGCAAGCAGAGGGGCCCTTGCTTGGCATGCATGGTCAAGGCAGGGACGCCGTATTTGCGCAGAACTGCTTGTGCCTGTATGGAACCTTCTGAACTCACAAAAGTCCCGCACCTGTCGTCTTTGCATCAGGGATGGCGGGAAGGAGATTTGGGAGGTGCCACTCAGTCAGTCACACAAGGTTTTGGTGGAGTGGGGTGCAGAGTTTGACAACTTCGACCCAGTCACCCAGGTGTGGCTTGGCTTTGGGTTCGGCATGCCAATACATCAGCATGGTTTGCTGGTTGGAACATCTGTTGGGTGCTTATGCATCTGAAGCACCATCCCTTGCTTTGTGCTGGACAGATACTTCACCGGACTGTGGCACTCAACGTCATGAAGGGCGAAGATGTGGAGAGCTCGCTAGAGGAGGTCGTCAAGCAACGGCAATTTACGGTGCAGGTGAGCTGTGGGCAGAAGCATGCCTGGGCTGTATCAGCCCCATCTGTTGGTCAGACCGCCGTGCATATGCATCTCTCTCATTATGTTTATGTCCCACTTGCATGTGCAGGAGGTGCTGCTGCTCGCGTCGATGGCGGGCCTAGAGGTGCAGGAGCTGTATGGCGAGATGGCGACAGACGTGGACCTGAATCATGAGGAGGCATACCGTATGATAGCCGTTCTGAAGAAAAAGGCTTGAGAGCAATTTACATTTCTCATCATGGGGTGGTGTGGGCGTGCCAGCTGTACAAGCATGCACCAGCGTATCCTCCGAGGGGTGCAGAATCGCACCGCAGGAATTGTGTAGCTCGACGCGAGTTGCTCGTGTCTCAGTTGCGTCCGGCCATTGGCCATGGAGCCGCCTGGGCCACTTCAGCAAACGATAGTCGTATGGTTCCGCAGGGACTTGCGGGTAGACGACAACCCGGCGCTGGCTGCCGCGCTGCAGATTGCCAGTCACATAGTGCGTCGCTGCATGTTGTGCGCGTTGGGAAAAGCGTCGCGGAACGGTATCTGTCTAACCTTGCCATGCAACATGGGCGTAGGTGCCGCTGTTCATATGGGCGCCAGAGGAGGAGGGCCAGTTCCAGCCGGGCCGCACCAGCCGCTGGTGGACGCAGCAGTCAGTACTGGACCTTCAGGCGCAGCTGCAGGCGCTGGGTTCGCGCCTCATCCTGCGCCGCGCTGCGGAGCGCAGCACTGGGCTGCTGCAGGCGGTGGTGGACGTGCAGGCTACGGCTGTGTTCTTCAACAACCTGTATGACCCTATCTCCATGGTGCGAGCTCGCAAATGCATGGCCGCATTCTACAGCACCACACTTCAGCACCCTTCTGTGCAGCAAGCATGCTGTTGCATCGCCTCTTGAACCATTGTTTGCCATCGGACATGCAGGTGAGCGACCATGAAATCAAGCAGGCCCTGGCTGCCCGCGGCGTTGCGTGCAAGAGCTTCAACTCAGACATGCTGTACGAGCCATGGGAGGTGCTGGATGATGACAACCAGCCATGCACCACGTTTGAGGACTTCTGGTCTCGTGTGTCTCAGAAGCAGCAGCCACCGCCAGTGCCACTACCTCCACCTGCAGCGCTGCCAGCGCTGCCTGGCCATCTGACCATTGAGTCGCTGGCGCCTGCAGCAGTTGACTGGTTCATGACCAAGGAGCAGCAGGCAGCCAGCGAACAGCTGCGGTTCAAGTGGCGCCCTGGCGTAGCAGGCGCAGTTGCAAAGCTGGAGGCCTTCTTTGCAGGCAAGCTGCCTGTCTTTGAGCATGAGCGCGCCAAGGTTGACCGCGAGAGCACGTCGCAGCTATCGCCCTGGATTCACATCGGCAGCATCAGCACTCGCTACATCTACTACCGCATCCGCCACTACGAGGTCCTGTCTGCGTCATCAGGCGCAGACAAGTCCCAATGCTGCAAGGACTTCCTGCGTCAGATGGGCTACAGGGAGTATGCGCGCTACCTGGCCTTCTTCTTCCCCTTCATCCACGAGCGCTCGCTGCTGGCGCACCTGCGCGACTGCCCATGGCGTATGGACCAGGTATGTGGGCAGGGAGGCTGCAGCAGCACAAGCCGCAATCGTACAGCAGCACTGCAAGTGGCAGCATCCCAAGCGAAGCCTGAACTTGTCTTTGTTGCCATTCCAAGCATCTAGTGGCAATGCGTTTCTGATGCTGGATGTGTGCTGTGGCGCCTGACTGACGATTGCGGTTGGGACCTGCAACCTCGGATGTGCAGGGCGCGTTCAAGGCGTGGCGCCAGGGCCAGACTGGCTACCCGCTAGTGGATGCAGCTATGAAGCAGATGTGGAGCACAGGCTGGGCGCACAACCGGCTGCGCGTGGTGGCTGCGTCGTTTGCAGTAAAAAACCTGCTGCTGCCTTGGCAGTGGGGGCTGAAGCACTTCTGGGACGCACAGGTGTGTGCGGACGATGGCAGCTGTGACTTTCTGTGGGGGCTGTATGCTATATTGGATTCGATCATGGCTGTGTTTCCACAGAGCACACAGGAACTTGCATGAGCATGACGTGAGCGTTGTGCGCATAAGCTGCCACTTCCTGTACTGCCACATTCATCAACTCATCACTTCATCGATCTTGCGTCTGTCTCTGCAGCTGGACGCTGACCTTGAGAACGACGCGCTGGGCTGGCAGTACATCTCTGGCGGCATGGCAGATGCCCACCCCTTCAGCTTCATCATTGACCTGAGCACTGAGTGCAGGCGGCTGGACCCTGATGGCGAGTACGTGCGGCGCTGGCTGCCCGCGCTCGCTCTGCTGCCGACGCAGTACATCCATGCACCATGGACAGCGCCTGCGGAGGTGCTGGAGGCAGCGGATGTGGAGCTCGGCACAAACTACCCGCGGCCCATCATCTCCATTCATGAGTCGATCCTGGGCCTGCAGCATGCGGTTGAGGTGAGCTGTGCTCCACTTGGACAGACTGTGTGCCGGTCCACTGGTCAGATGCGTTTTTTGCTCTGTCAGCTTGGCTGCTGCAAACTGTTGTGTCACAGGCTGAGGGAATTACATGTCGGGGTTCTATGTACTGATCTGGTCTCGTCTCTGCGGCTGCACGTGTCACCTCCACAGGTGCTGGACGCTTCGGCAGCGGCTTCGTGCTCGGACCGCACAACACGCCACCCGTACCGCATGCCCCACAACTCAATGGCACCGCCCATTGCTGCTCAGCCTGTACCTGAGGCCGCGCCGTCAGTCTTTGCCGACCCTTTCCGGGCCATCGGTGCAGTGGCGAAGAGCTGGGTTGCAACGCCCGGCACGACAGAGGCGACCGAGGTACACTTTGCGCGGAACACGGCGGGCCAGCAGTCGACCGACCCTGTGTCGGGATCGCGCGGCAGCTCGCAGCAGCGCCTGTCGCTGCTGCGCCAGCATCTGCGCAATGCAGTTGACGGCTGCGGCACTGGCACGGGCACTGGCACGTCTGCCGGGGGCGCGACGCCCACAGTCACGGGTAGCCAGGCGGGCAACGCCGACGCAAGGCCGGTGCCCACGGTGGAGGAGGTGCAGGCGCCGGGCGGCGGCCTTACGCCAGGATTTGACTACCCACGGTACCGCCAGTCCCACAACAAGCACCATGGGCACGTCATCGACGTGCGACTCGTTCCGCCTGAGGAAGTGCGGGCTGCTCTTGCTGCGGATAAGGCTGCTGTTGCTCCGATACTGGGAAGCAGCTGGGGACGCGGCGGGCCCGTGGCGCTCATGCCCATCCCTGGCATGCGTGATGCAGCTGCCGAGCGGGCGGCGCTCGGGCAGCCGGCGTACGATGGTGACAGCGCGTGGGCGCCCGGCGGCAGGCAGGGCAGGCGGGGCGGCGGCGGCATGGCGCACACCTGTGCGAACGACGACGTCATGTCCGAGGACAGCAGCGAGTCTGGCTCAGGAGACGAGTGCATCAGCGAGGAGGTTGTGAGCAATACTGTTGGGCTGAACATGCCGCAGCCCACCATGGTGAGTGGCCAGGCTGCAGGCAACGGCGGGCGCGGCAAGCGGCACAAGGCGGGGGCGGAAGGCATGGGAAGCCTTGCTGGTTCAGGGGACGAGGTTGACGAAGGGGAGGCGGACTCATCACGGCCCCGTGCTGGCATGCGGGCGCAGCTGCTCGAGGACCTCATCGTCATGAAGGGTGACGGGGCGATGGAGGGTGAGGGCGAGGGTGAGGGCGAGGGGTCGGCCGGCAACGCTGCCGACCGCATGGGTGGCAAGCCATTGCATCAGCAGTGGCAGCACCATGCTAGCAAGCGTGTCCACCGAGGCTAGTGAGGTGCGCTGGCTGCTGAATTGATTTGGCTCGGAACGCGCAGCTTGTACTGAGGCAATGCTCTTAAGTAGTGAGGTTGTTTGCAATTACAGCCTCTTGGCTCCGCTGCTGATCTAATGTGTCCAGAAATCTGTTGAACATAGATTGCCTCACCTGGCAACCTGGGTTGTACTTTTGCTTGTCAATTACAAGCGCATACGACAAGCTGTTTGTGACCTGTTTGTTGGATGCAGCACCCTTTTCATGTCAAACGACCCAGTTTTGACATGCCAAACTCTATCTCAGCAGGGCTACGTGCCATGCTTTGTGCCAGACCTGTCTTTGTGGAATCACTGTTTGTTTGCAACTTGTAACATGCATGGTGGTTGCTCTTGAAAAACGCAAATTGTTCAGCTCAGCTATGTCATCATCGCTCATGGTTCTCCAACACTCGACTTCTTCGTATGCTACAGGCAGAGGTTGCAGAAGAGTGGTGTCACACTAAGAGTGTGACGAGCTACAGGTAGGGCACAGATGCAGCCGCCACAGTGGGCAGTGCCCAGGGGTCAACGTTCACATCGTCTGCACCGTGGAGTCCCTGTTCTGCTGATGGTAGGAGATGACCAACGCTCAGTGACGCAGGTCGCCTTCGTGCCTGCTCTTGCCCCTGTCTTGCAGAGCCTGCCGTAGTAAGAGAATGCGAGGCACTGCTGCCTGTTCTGCCATTCGCACTGCCCAAATGGCCGGTAGCTGCCCTGTTGAGTGTTGTTGCGCTAGGGCTTGGCACTGCATCTCGGCGCTGCTGCATCACGCTGGACACAGCCCTCATTACTGACTGCACAGGCGACTCCTGCAGGATGGGGTCCAGCGGTTGGTTAGCTGCAGGGACGGTGCCTGCTGCCGATGCCAGCTGCTGTCGAGCCATTGAGGTGTTTGCCACAATTGCAGGCTGCTGGAGGTTCGACGTTTCCAAGGTGCGATGCACTGTTGCGTGTGGGTTGCTGCCGAATCCCAGCGATGGTGCTTCCTCCTGCCGCCATGCCTGCTGATGCTGGGTTGCAGCTGCGCCTCGCTGAGATGAGCTGTTGCTCGCGCTGAGCACCTGCTCATCCCTGCCCTTCTCGCCGCCATCTTTGCCTGTGTCTACGCCACTGCCGCCATCGCTGCCGACCCTTGCCCCTGCATCTTCTTGAGTTGTTGTCGTGCCGGTGAGCTTGAGCTCAGGTGTGCCTCCTACATCAGCCGCGCCGCCCGCGCCCTGCTGCTGGCGCTGCTGCTTGATCATCTGCCACCCGCCAAGCTGCGCCTCTGCGGCCCTGCTCTTCTGACCAAAGTTACGCCTGCAGTGAATTGTGGGTGTAGGCTTGCAAGTGAACATATGCTTACCCAGCTACTGCAGAGCATGTCCTCCCCTCTGCATCTGCCCTCGACATCCTCGTCTCAGACTTCGCTCCGGAGCATGACTGTCTGTATGCTCATGAGATACTCATGCAAGCAGGCTCACCTGTACATCTGCTGCAGCTGGCGGTAGGTTGGGTCATCCATCGTGTTGGCGCCACCGCACCCAGGCAGCAATGCCTCCTCCTCTGCACACACAGCCTCACTGTCCCCACTGCGCACCGCCGTTGCCCTGCGCGTTACATCGGTACTTGACAACGTTCTGCTCAGAGTCCCTGCAGAAGGCACGGGGCTGATTGAAGCGGATGAACCAGCTATGCGGCGAGGCCGGGTTATGGCACCTGTTGGCGAGCTGCCTCTGGTTTGCTGTGCGCTGGTAGATGCGCTAGGCGCTGTGGGTGATGCACCGCCTGCGGCAGCGTCAGAGGTTCCTGCCGCAGCCGTCACAAGCATTGTCTGAACAGGCACCGGTGCCTGCTGAGCCCCTGCAGGCCTGGCAGGTGCTGCCTGAGGCTGTGACGCTGCAAGTGTCACAGGTGCCGCGCCAGCGCCTGCCCGATCAAGACCCGCAACAGGGTAAGTTGGTGCTTCCGATCCGCTGCTGACAACTTGTGTCGCAACCTCCCTTGATGCCCCCTGCCCCGCTGCCGAAATGGCAGTCTCCCCTGCCGCAGAAGCAGCTTCAGCAGCAGCAACAACAGCAAGGGCCTCGGAGGGATGCCCTGCCGCCCTTGTGGCTCGAGGTGGGAGCAGAGTCGCGAGCTCTGCCAGCAAAGCACCCACTGTTAAACGGCTGGCCGCCAGGTGGGGCGGATGCAGTGCATTTGCCGGCCCAGGCATGGCCGAGAAAGTCCGCGATGCATCAGCTGCATGGCCTGTGTCTGCTGCTGGGCTGCCCTGGGAGCCTGCCACTGGGGTGACGTCTGGCCTTGGGCTCGGCAGGGGTGTGCTAACGGGCGAGGGGGCGACCACTGGCGCGCGGCACGTTGGGCAGGTGCTGCTGAAGCGTGTCAGCCACTGGTAGATGCACCTGAGGTGGCGCGCAGCAACAGCATGGGGCAGCGCCAAGCAAGCTGATGAGGTTGCATGCTGGCGACCGTCATGGCTGACATGACAGCTCACAACATTCTGCGCCCTGCTTGACACCCTCTGACTATCCAAACAATTCTTGCCAGAAGGCCTTGTAAAAGACCTGGCCAGGTCGTGACAGCATTGCTTACACAGGGCCAGCACCTCACCCTTTGTGAAAGACGTGGATGCATGGCAGCCACAGCACCTCAGCACCAGCCACCAGCTCCTCGCTACACACCACGCACTCATCGCCACCCAGCAACGAATCATTCGAGGACGGGCTCAGTGCGCCCTCAAGGCTGTTCAGCCCCTGGCAGCCGCTCCCAGTGCCCTGGAGGCCGGTGTGGGTGTTGCTTGTGACCGCGCTGGTGTTGCCCAAGCCCCCGCTGATGTTGCCCAAGCCCCCGTTGGTGTTGCTCACGACCGGCGCGTTGGAGAGAGTGCTGCTTGCTGTCAGGGCGCCGTCATTGGCAGCAGCGCTGCCTGGGTACAGGCCTGCGCAGAGCCATGCATGCAGGGGACACAGGGGACCGGCTGCTCAAGGCACAGTCACAGCCAAGCACTATGAAGCCTAGCACGATGATGAGGGCTGTGCTGCAATCGCTGAGCAGCACTGTCAGGTGCCAACTGCACACCAGTTGCCTGATCCTTGGCACTGCCTCATGCCCCCTGAGCACCAAGCATGACCCCAAACACCGACCTGAGCACGTCCCACCCACATAGGCATCAAGCATCTCCTGCCTTGGCGCTCAACACTGACCTGTGCGCAGCCCGTCCAGCGCGTCGAGCGGTACTGTTGTAGGCTGCGCATCGCCCATGATGCGTGCCACCAGCGCCTGGACTGTGTCCCGCTGCATCGGGCCCTCCAACAGCTGCATCACCCATGACAGCTGCTCGTCTGACTGCAGGAGGCCTGTGAGGCATGATCAAACAGCACAGGAGGCTGAAGTTGCAAACAGGCTGGCCATATATGTTGATGTGTTTGGGAAGGTACCTGATGGCAGCCTTGCGCTGTCCTAGTGCCGACTGTCTAAGATATGCCGCGTTGTTCCGTGCTCTCTGTTGTGTCAGGCAGCTTCCAGTTGTCCGAACAAACAGGAAGTAGATGAGGCAGCAGCAGCAGGCAGGGAGACAGCGAGCAATGTGGGTAGTCAAGAGGCTTCTGAAGTGCAGGAGCAAGCTGTAAAAACTGCCTGTGACAGCATCTGGTTGTGTGGCACCACAGAAGGGTCTTGCCCTCCCTCCCCCTTCCCCCAGGCACCCCCTCTGACCTGACAGCTGCCGCAGGATGCGCCTCTGCGCCCGCTCGACTGCGAATGTCGTGGTGCTGCGCCTCAGCGCGCGCCTGCGTTCGTCCCGCCAGGCCAGGCGCGCAGCGTGCTCCGCAGCTTTGCCGCCTACCAGCCACGCCTCAGCGCCCCGCCGCTCCATGTCATCTGCTTGTCCAGGACGTTTCAAGGGCATTGGCAGCACAAGGTAAAGCTCAGTTGCGCAAAGAATGCCTTGTCAACCTGCTTCTTACAGTTGCTGCTCGTCAAAACACAGCAGGAATGACATCTCATCTGCTACCATGAACACACCCAGGGCCTGTGGGGCTCACGTCTCATCTCATATCCAGATATTGTGAAGGGGGCACAAATGATACTCATGAGAATGATCACCGCCAGAGACACCGCCTGCACTCACCCACAGGGCTGTCATCCAGGTACGACAGCATCGGCAGTGACGAGATGAGGGTGCGGCGGTACGAGGGCGCCTTGGTGCAGGGGCACTCCTTGCAGTACAGCACCCGCAGCTGCTTCAGCTTGTGCAGCACAGGCAGCGACTCGTCTGTCAGGCGGTTGCGCGACACATCCAGCACCTGGCAGCATCAGCACCAGCATGAGCATCAGCGTCAATGTCATCGTCAGTATCATCATCGTCAGCAGCAGCATCAGTGTCAGCTCCAACATCAGCATCAGGAACAGTATCAGAAGCAGAAGTAGCGTCAACATCAGCCATCAGCCATGACGGGTGTGAGCAACAACGGCAGAGGAGCTCACCTGGAGCGCTGGGCACATCTCAGCCAGGCAACTCAGCCCTTCCGCCTCAGAAAGACCTACATGCACAGCCACAACAGCACAGGCAGCGCAGTCCATCTCAATTGGCTCTCAAGGTGCTATGGGACTTGACAGCACTCGGTGTGTGGCGGTGGTTGGGTGTTCTACAGAGGTCGCAGGCCAGGCGCGCTGCGCAAGGTGTGAAGGTGTGAGTCCATGCTCAACCCACCAACAGATGACGCATGCAGTGTCGTGAGCGAGGCGGGCAGGCCCCTCAGCGACTGAACAGGGTTGCCGTTTATGTTCAGGTGCTCGAGCTGGGTGCAGGACTCGAGTCCCTCAAGGCAGCTTATGTCATTTGACTGCAAGTACAGCGCCCTGCGTAACAGCAGTACAAAGTACACCGTGACATGAACAGCAGGCTTGAGCACTTGCACGCAAGCAGGGCCAACTGGATGCTGCTGCTGTGGCCAATGGTGCATTACAGGATCATGCACCAGGTAGCGCCCACCTGAGTTGCGTCATGTGAGCGATGCCTTGGATGTGCTTGATGGCGTTGCCTTCCAGGTGCAGCGTCTGTGCAGCGATGGCAGCACAGCATCAGGCAAACCCCAGACGCCGTGCCGATGCCGCCAAGCGCAGCGCCTGGACTCACCCTGACGGCGGTGTAATCTTCCAATCCTTGGATGCAGCTGAACTGAAGGTCTGCACAGGCAGCAGTGATCTTCACAAACGGGACCGATGCCACTGCTATGCCCTTAATAATACAGAGGCTGTGGGGCAAGACTCACTGTTGAGATACAAAGTTGTGTTGTACTGCGGTGTGAAGTAGCTGCCTGAGCCGCGCAGCAGCTGTTGCACCACCTGCAGCGAACGTGCAGCGCTCAGGGTGGCGGGACAGCATGGCACGCCCGGCTGGGCAAGACAATCATTGCTGCTGATGCTGATGCTGGCGCAATGCCTCCCGCCTCTCTGCCCATCTGTCTAATGTGCCGGCGCCACACGTGGGGGCGCTGAGGGCTGCAGCTCATGTTACCTTCTTGCTCATAATGCGTGCCCCATTCTCGTCAAACTCGTCGTCTTGATGCATCTGGCTAAGCAGCCCGCCAGACACGGCAGATCTGCCTGCAAAGCAGTACATCAGTGCAGGCGGTGTTGCAGATGCAGTGTCCAGGGGCCATCATGTGGTGGATGTGGGTCCGAGGTAACCAGACAGGCACACACCCGCCACCGCCTTGCTCATCCAAGCAACCTAGCGTCCAGAAACTGCGCAGTTGTCCATTTCCAGGGTTTGTGACCGTGGCAGGGCTGAAAATGAGCGCCGAGGCAAGGAATGTGTGAACCAGGCAGGTATGAACAAATTCAAGGTCAAATTCTGTGCACAGCAGCGCGATTCACCTCAATGCGCCATGGCGTCATCAGATGACACAAGCGACCAGTATGCACAGCTCCGGCGTGCCATCAAGCATCAGCTGCAACAGCTGGGGGTTGGGCAGGAGGTGCACTCCCTCCTGCTGGAGCTCAGCCAGCGCCCTGGTGCAGCCAACCTGACCCCTACCTCAGTGCTGGAGTTGCTTGAGGGCAAAGGGCTGGTGAAGCAGCTTGCCAACAACATAGGGCCGCCCAACAAGGCGCTGACGTCCCTGCTGTCGGTGTCAGAACAACTGGGCGAGGAACCAGCGCCGCAGCCATCCGGTGCCAAGTGCGTTGGGGCATCAACCAGCCTGCAGGCCGCTGTGCATCAAGGCTGCAAGTGGGCTGCAAGCGCAAGTGCATGCAGTACGCTGTTTCGCAACGTCTCAAGGTGTCTCCTGCTGCAGGCAGCTGCTGCATGTCAAGGTGCTGGCTGCTCGTGGGTTTGTGGAGTATGTGGCGCGTCAGCCTCTGCCTGGTGAACAGCTGGCGCTGCATGGCGAGCTGTGCGGGCAGCGCTTCCAGTCAGCGCCTGCCGCTGCAGCAGCAGAGCCAAACCTGACTGTTGAGGCGTACATAGAGCTCCCAGCTGCAAACAGCACCGTGGACGGTCCCAGCAGCAGCAGCAGCGAGGGGAAGGACACAGTCACGCATACAGGCGCCCTTGCGGGAGGCGCCACAGCAGCAGCCCAGGTAGGCCTCAATGGCAGGGTGAATGTGCCACATTGCAGCTGGGTCAAACAATATGCTGCGCACCTGCGCGTGAGCCAGTAATTTGATCAGCAACCATGCCACTCTTGCTGCTCTACCACAGGCGGCAGCCTCCCTGCCTGCAAGCCTTGGCATTCCCGAGGCCCTGCATCTGTTGACGGTGCGGCAGCCCCTGCACCTCTCTGTCGTCCAAATGCTGCCACCGGCGCTGGATGGTGCGTCATGTGGCATGGCTTATGCATGGATGTGTAGCAATCTTGCAGCAGCTTGCAACTGTTGCTGGCCATGCTGCAGGCTCAGCTTGTGTATAGCATGCGCTTTGCATTATGCCTATGATATACACAGTGGTGGCGATGCTGCTGCTCCTCTGGCCTGGCCTAGGCACATCATCTGACGAGCCCAGTGTGCTGCGACGCGTGGTGGTGGCTTTGGGAGCAGCGGAGTGGCGGACAGTGCTGGTGCGCAAGCGAGCAGTGACCATCAGCGTACAGCTCAGCACTGGGCCAGCAGGTAAGTGCAGGGGTCAGCTCACAAGCCCGACCCTCAGTTCATTGGCGTCAGCACCAAGCAAGTGTCACTTTGCAAACAGGCATGTTGGGATGACATGGCTAGTGGCATGCCTGCAGGCCTTGCGTCTGGCCTGCCCTCCGTGCCGGCGGGAATGCTGGTGCTGCAGCTGTCCCTCGTTCCACCGCTCGCGCGTGCCTGCCTTGATGAGCCAATCCTCGCCTCTCAGCAGCGCATGGAGAGCTCAAGGGACTCAGAGGCTATGGCGGCGTTCCTGGCAAGAGCCAGGACGTGGTGGGCTGAGTATGTGGCTTTGAGGGCAGACTTCAAGGCGAGGCCTGTCAAGGTGCGGGGGCCGGGGTAGGGCTGTGCCCTGGGTGGGGCATCGCAAGCCAGTGTGTTTAGCTCTGCTGCCCGCTGTGTGGTGATGCACTGTTGCTTGTTGCTGATGTCGTGCTGCCTTCAGGTTCTGGCAAGGAGTGAGGATGGTTCACAGTACCCTTGCTGCACGTTTGTGGCACCACTGCAACTGGGCCGGCAGCTCAGCACGCCTCGGCATGCAGCACGCTTTGTGAGCCTGCTGCACCGCAGAGAGGAGGTGGAGGCAGCTGGGTCGGCTGCCACAGGGGTATCCACCTTCCTGGCGTCAGGTGGGGCAGCTCTGGGGGTGGTGGACGGCGCCACCGGCTGCTGGTGCTCGCTGCACACGGCACTGGCATCCAAGTCAGCAAGCCATGTGAGTGCGGTAGTTGAGGGGGAAAGAAAGAACACAGCTTTACCTGAAGGGTCGATGGAGCGAGCCCTGCTAGTCGGCCCTGCATTGCAAGATGACTGGCCAGGCATGGGGTCATGGCAATGAACACACTCATGCACTGTTCACCTGCTTACTGCTCAAGCCACCCTGGCATTTGGCTCCCGGCCGTTCATGGCGCTGCTCTGAGAAATTTCTATTCCTACTTCTTGTTGCCAACGGCCCACGCCTCCTGTTTCTCTTCCAGGAGGAGGCAGCGCTGCTGCTGTGCGGGTTGCTACTGGGCTTTGGGCTGGATGCCTGGGTTATGCTGGGGCGGCTGCGCACTGGTGTCGGGCACACCTGGGTGCTCACACGAGGGCCGCTTGCAACACCCTGCTTCTGGGAGCCAGCGACAGGTGGGGCATACAAGATACCCTGACCGGCGTCAAAGCATTTTGCACAGGTAGAGATGAGCATGCGATTTGCAGTCTTGATACATGTTTCTTTGTTGTGATGTTCTGTTGTGCCCAAGGCATTACCCAAGTTACTAGCTGACAGCCACTTCGTGCTCGACTGCTGATCAGGCATGCGCTTCTCCTTGGAGGACGGTGCTGCATGCCCCATCCTGTCTGTCGGCTGCGCATTCAACCACCAGCGGGTGTGCGCCAACGCACAGCATGACGATGCCCTGGCGACCACATCCTTCCTGTTTGAGGACCCAGGACTGTGGCACATGCTGGAGGTGCCGCGTTCTGAGGCGCCTGGGCCAAGCTGGTGCGTCATTGCCCTTGTGCACGCAACCCTGTACTTACTGCAGCCGCAACCACGTGGTGCACAAGATGCACAGCAATGTAACAAAGTGAGTTTGGGCGCGCTGATACCTGTGGACCTGTTTAACATGCCCGGTTGGACGCAGGGTGCCCCAGCTATTACGGCCCTGCGCTGTTGATGCATCGGTGGAGGTTCAGCTGGAGAGGGACGTCATGGCTGCCCTGGCTCGCCACCGTGCCCAGGCATTGGGAGCCGCTAGCACGGCTTGGGACCTGAGCCTGGGCCACATGCTGATGCCCGCACTGGAAGCATATGAACACGTAAGGCGCTATGGTCTTGGCAGGCACTGTGGGTCGTGGGGCCCACTGCTCAGTGTAGTCTAGTCATGGCGGGTGTCGCTGGCAACGCTGCACTCAGAGCAGAGCGTGCACTAAGTCCACCATCTGATTTAATGCCACGGTGTCCACTCTGTTTTTCAGGAAGCAGTGAGCGGCGAGGTGGCACCTGGCAACGCGGAGTTTCAGCAAGGCATCAAGCGAGCGGTGCCGCTCGGCTGGCTGTTCAAGGGCTTCCCACTGAACCAGCGGCACCTGGGTGTCAAGGAGGCGGCAAGTGCGCTGCTGCAGGAGCCGCAGGTGCGTTACAGTGTGGCCACATGCCGCCTGTTTCCAGTGCTTGCAACATGTGGTTGGGCAGTGTGAACACATGCCGTCTTGTTGCGCCAGCATGCTAGGCTGCATGGCTATTGGTTGGCTGACATGCGTCTCTGATTGCGGCCATTAATCGGTGCAGGTGCAGGACATCCTCTCCACACGCACTTACGGCTGCAATTTTGCCTTCCGTGCCCGGGTGTTCACCTACCCGGAGGGCTTGGTCAGTGTCTGGATGATGGTGGCGGTCAAGTTCCGTGGCCCTGTGGGCGGCCCGCCATGATTATGGAAGCGTGTTGGGACAGCTGTCACGATCCAGCCCACGGCAGGCTGCTCACAAGGCTGTGGTCATCAGAGGTGCTGCCAAAGACATGCACATGGACATCCTGCACGCTTGCACGACACGACACACATACTTACTGCTGGACACACTGTTAGCAATTCTGGTCCTATGTGCTCCACTCAATCGAGGCTTGCAAGGTTTACATATATGGCCGGGCTGCAAGCATAGCCTATCGTCTAAGACTGTTGCTTCCGGTGACACTCCGCCACACCACCACTTCTGCACCTGATCCTGCCCCAAAACCGGCGCTTGAGAGCACAGTGCTTCATGCGGAGCGTCGCGTGCGCAATTTCGCAGCCGTGACCAGCAGGACTTCAGGTCCGTCAGGGACCAGGTGGAGGGACGTGGACAAGTGGCTTGGCCATGCCGCAGGTAGACACGGATAGCCCGAGATCGGGCAGCCCATCCCGAGGTGCGCACGCCAAATGCGTGTATACATAAAGGTCCTGCACTGGCGTGGCGCAACAGCACATGCCGCAGCAACAGCGTATGAGCCGAAGGCAGCGCCGCGCATGCACGCACCAAAGTCTGATTTGTAGCACTGGTTGGACTGTCCTGCATCTGCATCCCACCCCAGCATTGGCTGGGCGCGCAGGGACTGGAACTTCCAGCAAGTCCATCACCGTGGTGACTGTGCATACCAGTAAGCTCAGACATGGGGCTGAACACCGTGCATGCAAGCTTGCAGTTTGAGTTGGTCAGAATACCCACATGTGCGGGCTGTGCTCTGATGTTGCTGCAGGCGCTTGTTCAAAGCCTGCTTCTGCAAAGCGTGTAGCGGGCACCGCTCCTCCCACGACCAAGCTGGCTGGAGGCAGGCACCCCATCTCTCAGGTGCGCATACGCATCTGTGCAGAGTTTGGATCTTTTCTCAGCTTGCCCATCTGCACAAACTCTTCATAACACATCATGACCTATGCCATGCACAGGATGTGTTTCTTGCCACCATCTCGCGTTCAGGCGCAGCAGCACAGCCAGTGCACGAGCTGTTTGACTTCTTCAGGCCTGCGCAGCGACACCAGAGCACCGTCTCATCGGTGCTCAAACTGACACCAAAGCAGCATGACATCATGTACGCACTTGCAGGGTGCTCGGATGTCACCTCCGTCATGAGCAACGTCAAACCAACAGTGAGTGTTAGCGTAGGGTAGGGGCCAGAAGCAACAGCGGGCGCTAGGATGCTGGAAGGCAATTTGAAAAAGCTGCAAGTAGCAGCAGCACAATCAGCAGGGCAACATTGTCGGCCGCATTGTCTGATGCAAATGCTGCCTGCTGCTTGGTGTAGGTGCGATCGGCACTGCTGACGCTGTACGGCATTGAGCGCCCCTTGATCATGGTCTGGTTCAAGAACCGCCGCCGCATTGTCGGCCGAACATCTGCATCTTCCAACAAGAGGAAGCAGCAGCGGCAAGCAGATGGTGACAGCTCTGATGACTTGCCCAGCCCGCGCCACAGCACACCTGCGGGCAACAACAGCCCCACGCTGCCCCTGGGCGCAGCGGCGCTGGCTGCTCCTTCAGTGGCAGGGTCGCGTCACAGCGTTGCCGAGGGCTTAACTTCTGGTTGGCCCAAGTTCAACGGGGCTATGCCCGACAGCGAGTCACACAGCTGCATCGCTCGCAGCATGCTCTTCAGCACACCCGACGGGCCATTGTCGCTGTTCGGTCGCCCCACCTCGGACACCAAGTATTCCCACCAGGGTGGCTCACTGACAATGAACGAAGGCAATGTGGGAGGGCTGTCAGGCTTGGCCAATTTCCCCATTGACCCTGCCTGGCTGAATAATAACCTCAAGTCTGAGCCGCCTGAGTCTGGGGTCCACCCATATTCTATGGCCGGACTACGCAACCCTCAGGATATCAGCCTGGCGGGGGTGGGCCGCTCGCTGCTCTCCATGGGTGCAAGCAGCGGCATGCTAGGCGGCCAGCTGGGGCGTGGCAACGCCGGTGGCATGGGTCTGCCTGGGGTCTCGGGTGGCAGCAGTGCTGGTGGAGTCATGCCTGGAGGCCAGATCAGGCTGGGACTTGATGAAGGAAACGCCAGCGCAGCGGGGATGAGCGCCATGGGTATAGCCAGCATGCAGTCACGCGATCGCAGCCAGCTTGGCTTGGGCAGTGGGCTGGGCAGCGCTGGGCTGAGGGCAGGTGGCCTAGGCGGTGGCCTTGGGGGCGGTCGCATGGGCGGTAGCATGGCCCAAGGCAATCTGCGTAGCCTCGGCATGCAGAATTTCCCGGGTCTGGACCTTAACCTGAACCACCATATCAAGGCTGAGCCAGGGACCGGTACGGATAACGTGCTGGCTGCGAGCGCCAGAATGGGCCTGCAGCCTGCCTTCACACCAGGGCCTGGCGTCCCGCCAACAGGCCTGCAGTGGCCGTCATCAAGCGGCATGTCCACACGGCAGCAGCAAACGCTTGGCTCAATAAGGGGAGGGATGCACGGGACGGGTGGCCTGTGCACAGCGAGGATGGGTCCCCTCACCCTTGACTCTGCAGGTCTAGGGCAAGGTGGCTTTGGCGCGAGTGGCCTGGGGTCAGGTGGTTTGGGCATGGCCAGCCTAAGTGCAGGTGATCAAGGAAGGGGTGGCATGGGCGCCAACGGGTTGCAGTCATCGAGCTTGGGCACAAGTGGCATGAGGACACTGGGAGGTCTGGGCGATGCCAGCCTTGACTCGCTCATAGGCGCCAACCCAGGATGGTTTACCGGCCGCCAGGCAGTCCTGTCTGGTGTGGAAACGCTAGGCAACGGCAGCGGCGCGGCAGATTTTGCGTTCCCTAGTCAGGCCTCGGGCCTGACGCCTAGAATGCACAGTGACGTCACGCATCAAGCAGCGGGCGCAGCAGGACGTGCAATGTCGCCTGCCAGGCTGCTGCAGCTTGACAGCGGCGGTCAGTCCAGCATGCCCGCTTCTGTTGCTGCTCAGCAGTCAAGCATGCGGTCAGCAAGCAACGTCGCTTCGTTGCGGGCGATGCCGCCTGGCATGGCAGCAGAGGCAGAGCCCGGCGTCAAGAGGACGCTTGCCTTGGCGAGCGGGCAGGTGCATCTTGATGCCGCAGGTGGCAGTGTGGCACCCACAAGCATGAACATCAGTGCCGATCAGCTGAACCTTGACTCTGGGTGCCGGAGCGCCTTGCTAGACCAGATGGACGAGCTGTCTGACAAGCTGTGTCAGATGGACCTGTCCAAGCTGCTGGATTCAAATGCCTCGGCCAGGATGCTGGATTCTGTGGGGGCTCTGTCGGTGAAGGTGAAGTGTGAAAGCCAGCTGCTGACGCTGACGGACCCAGGCGACGCCGGCGATGCGCCCGGGCAGCTGCCAGCGGAGGTGGAGCGGTCGGCGGAGCCTGCTGCATTGTCGGTGCAGAGGTCCTTGCAGCCTACTTCCCCTGTAGGAGCAGCAGGGCAGCAGCGGGCCCCGCCTGCTGTGCTGCAGCCGCCGGTGGTGGATCGCACGGCGTCCGTCCCTGCCTCTGGACGTAACATCGTCAGCTGGCCGCCACTGGACGATGAAGAAAACCAAACAGTACTGCCACTTAGCCACGTGACAGCTGGTGGCTCCACAGATGAAAGCTGGTGGCAGCTGTGCGCCCAGTCTGCTGCGACACAGGAACTTGGCCGGGATGCAGTGGGGCTGGTAAGCTACTTTCCAGGGTGAGCAAGGACGAGCCGGTTTCCAAAACAGCGTAATGAAGTGATTGATTTAAAGCAGCAGTTACATGATTTAAAGCAGCAGTTGCGCAGGCTGTCCGCATCAAGCACCATCTTCCAAAGGCAGCCACAGCGGGTGCATATGTGCTTTGCAGCGCCTTGGCACCTCCTCAACTATTATTCCCCTTTCACAAGCACTTCTATACCTCTATACAGACATAAGAGATAGGCACTTGGCTTTTGCTTCGCTCTTGCTTGATGGGAGAGGTGCGTCACTTGCCCATTTAAATTTGCCAAGCAGCACTGCAACCTGGATGTATCCTAACGCTATGGCGAAAAACAAAGGGAGAAGAACTTGCGTGGTTTATCCGGCCGTCATGCGAGGAGCAATGTAGTCAAAGTGTTTCTGCCAATTTCACACAAGTTGCGGTTAGGGCCTCCTGCACGAACGCCAATTAGCTGGTTGATACAGCCATGGCGGACGAGGTGCCATTCGAGGTGCTTCGCAGCAGATACGATGATGACGACGACGAGTGCGAGCTCGTCGCTGAAGAAGGCGGCCTCACTGCGCCCAGCACCGAGCAGCTCGCTGCAGCTGTGCCTACCACGTCTTCAGCGAGCGCTGCAAGCGCTGTAAAGCAGGCGGCGCCCATGGCGGCTGACCCAACTGTTGCACCTGCGCCGGGGCAGGGTGCTGCAGCCGAGGCAGATGCAGAGGAGGAAAAGTGGTGGGATGAGGACGAAGATGTTGAAGATAGCGATGATGATGAGGTCATGGCTGCACTGGAGTGGGCTGACATGCGTGAAGGTACGCGCCGCCATGCATGCACTCATACACGCGTGCAGCACAGTGCTGTGCTCAGCGCAGGCATCAAATGCCAGCCTTCACCATTCCAGAATCAAAGTTGCATGTTCACGGGGGGCTCTGACTGCCGCTTGCCTGAAGAACCCTTGTTGCATACGCTGCCATGTCGCTGACTGCCTTGCCCTGGCTTCGTGCCATCCACTTTGCCAGGCCTTGCATCCAAGGGCTACGTGGGAGGAGTTTTCCAAGGTGCAGCTGCACGGCCCAATGCGGGCGGTGGGCAGGCCTCAGGCAAGACCGCAGCACTGCAGCCCCGCAGCAACAACTTCCAGGTGCGTTGAGGCATGCAGATGCAGCACCTTACTGTGTTACGTGGGTGGCTGAGCTATTCTTCATTGCAGCTGAGCTGGGAAACATTTTGGCAGTTGAAGGCACATACACGCAGCTCTGATGCAGCACCGGTTGTGCTTGGCAACCCGCAGTAGCCTCACAGCGCCTCGTCCTGATGATCAAGGGGCCACTCATCCGATAGATTTGCAAAGCCGCAAACGTACCACCAACAACCAGCCCCAACAACCAGCCTTCACGCCAGCGCCCTGCTCTGCCCCAACCCCTGATGCGCAGCGTCTGGAGGCTCACTTCAACACGGGCAGGCGCCAGCCCGGAGGTACACTGCGCATGGACGACGACAGGGACGTCCTGGGTGGCGTGCGAGCGTCGGCGTCGGTGGCAAACGAGGTCAGGGCGTCTTCACGCAAGGAGGCCACTGCCAGGCCAGCAGGCAAGGACAAGGCGGACAGGGCGACAGTGGAGCAGGCAATCGACCCGCGCACGCGCATGGTGAGGTGAACAGCCTGGCAGGGGGTGCTGCAGTTGTGTTGGCTGCGGTGAGTGGCGTGTGCCTGGTTGCTTTGGGCATGTGCACAGCACTTAGCCTTTCCGAGCTGTGGCGGCTGCGGGCAGTGGGTCAGCGGGCTGACATATAAGCAAGCAACAGGGAGAGCAGGGGCATCTCAACGCATACAGCGCAGGATGAGGCTCGGTCAGCTGGGAATGGTAACTGGTCTTTCATCATCGGTTGTTGGCGCCCGACGGCAGACACACACTTTTGCCGCCCTGTTTTGCTAAGCTCGCACCTCCCTGGCGTGTGCACTTGCCTGAGCAGGTGCTGTTCAAGATGCTGAACCGTGGTGTGTTCTCCGAGATCAACGGCTGCGTGTCAACGGGCAAGGAGGCGAATGTGTACCATGCTCAGGCGCCTGGTGGTGCTGAGCTGGCCATCAAGATTTACAAGACGTCGATTCTTGTGTTCAAGGACAGGGATAGGTGGGTGGGTCTGTGGGTCGCGGCTTGGTGGACGCGCCGCAACGCAAGGGGTTGGCTGGGAGGGCGGCAGGTTTGTATGGTCAGCAGCTTGCAAGGGGATTTTGCAGGGGCGTGTACCAAAGCAGCGAGCAGGGGAAATCGGAGGTTGAAGCAGGTGCAATGAAGTCATGGGCATCGAGGCGCACAAACTCATGACAGGTGTGATACGATGTGACTGTGCCTCGCTTGCTGCTGCTGCTGCAATTGCCAGGTATGTGTCGGGCGATTTCCGCTTCCGCAACGGTTACTGCCGCAGCAACCCCCGCAAGATGGTGCAGGTGTGGGCGGAGAAGGAGATGCGCAACCTCATGCGCCTCAGGCAGGTCAGTTTGGGGCGCTGATGGCGGGAACGGGTATCGCGCAGGCGTGGGAAGTGGATTGTGGGAGGGAAACACAAGGACGTCAGTTCTTCAACTTGCTCACGCAAAAGGCATGTGGTGATGCAAGGACCACTGGCCTGTTCCTGCCAAGCAAAGTGAAGCATGAGAGCGGCCTCTTCTCATACACAGCGCTGTGTGTGGCGGTGCTGACTGCATGCGCAGCTGCCCAAACCCACCTTTGCTGCCTGCTCCTCTATGCCTCGCCTCCTGCGTGCTGTTGCAGGCTGGGCTCAACGCACCGCTGCCGCTGCAGCTGCGGCTCCACGTGCTGGTCATGGAGTTCATTGGAGAGGACGGCGTGGCAGCCCCTCGGCTCAGGGACGCAGGTATCCCCCACGACAAGTTCCGCAGCCTCTACACAGAGATGGTGGTGATCGTGCGCACGCTGTACCAGTCGTGCAAGCTGGTGCATGCCGATCTTAGCGAGTACAACATCCTGTACCACAAGGTGTGAGGAATGTGTGGGCTGGGGCTGGAGGAGAAAACACACGTTGTGCACCAGAGCTGTTGTCACGGGCAGGGTCTTTTCACATTTCCTACCCTAGTGACGGTCTGACCATGCGCCTGCTGTCCACAGCGCATGGTTTGCACTGCGCAACCTGCGTGATGCACACCATGCTCTGCTGAGCATCCACCGCCGAGGAGTGTAGCGTGCCGCTGACACCCTGCTCCCCCTTGCCTTGCCCATACATGCATTCAATGCCTGCTACTGCCTCACATCGCACAGCTCTGCACTGCTCTGCCTTGCCTTGTGGCATCCTATGGCTACACACTGCCTCATCTCGTGCTGCCCTGCCTTGCCTTGTGGCACCCTGTTGCTGCGCTCTGCCACACCCAGGGTGAGCTGTATGTCATCGATGTGTCTCAGGCGGTTGACTTGGACCACCCTAAGGCCCTGGACTTCCTTCGTGAGGACTGCAAGCACATCAACGACTACTTCAGAAGAAATGGTGTGCAAGAGCAGAGGAGGGTGTTGAGGAAAGGTTGCGACACAGCAGTACCTGCAGTGCTGGGGCCACGGCATTACTACAGCAACGATGCTGGTTTGCACGACAACCTAACCCCAACGGGGGGAGCAAACCAGCGTCGTTACTCCTCCGCTAGGGTTAGGTTGTCGTGCAAACAGCAGTTGCAGAATGCTCAGCACATGTGAGGCTCAGCTAAGGACATTCCGCGCCACAAGTTCACCAGATGCGCCAACTACAGCCCGATGCATGCATCCCATGTCTTGCTGCTCACCTCCATTGTGTATGCAGGCGTTGCGACGCTGACCGTGAGAGAGCTGTTTGACTTTGCGGTTGACCCTACAATCAATAACAGCAACATGGATGCAGCGCTTGAGCGGCTGATGACGGTCGCTACCAGGTGCGGCAGGGAGCTGCTGGTTGGTGAGTAGTACTGTTCACCTGCAGACCCTTTCCAAGGGGCTACTTGAGACCAGTGTACCTGGGGTTGAGTAGGTGAAGCAGCTGTGGACTTGCACAGATGCACCAGCCACCTGCAAGCTTGCTGGGCACTGTTGTCATTGTCACGCTGATGGCGTGCTACTGTCCCTGTTGTTGCTGTCGTTGTGCTTGTTGTTTCTCTTTCAGTCGGCCTGTCGGCAGCCAGGCAGCCGAGGATCAGGTGGCGGACGCAGTGTTCGCGCAGGCTTTCATTCCCCGACGCCTTGAGGAGGTCATGCACTATGAGCGGGACCAGGAGAGGGCACAGAAAGCGGGAACTGGGAACCTGGAGGGCATTTACTACCAGGTGCGTTGCACTGACTTGAAGTGCTGATGTGCCTGCCTCACGCTTGTTTTGAACCCTTGAGGTATGAGCATCTCTCTGCTGTCGTGAATTTTCTGAGCTTGTATTGTTTGTGAGTGTGATATTGCAGTCCACGTGCTGACACGCCTGCCCTGTGCGTGCGCTTTGGCATGCGCAGACAATCACGGGGTTGAAAGAAGACTTGTCAGGGCCGAAGACGGTGCCCAAGGTACTGGGGGGTGGCAAGAAGAAGGTACGGCTGCCTGAAGAGTCAGCGCCAGAACAGGATGCGTCTCCAAGCCAATCGGACGAGGCAGAGGCAAGCAACAGCGGCAGGAATGAGCATGCTGCCGAGTCAAGAGTTCTTGGGGAAGGCGGGGCAGCGAGAACCAGTGGTGATGGGCAGTTCGCCTCCGCGCGGGGTGCCAAGAAGGCGGCGGAAAAGGATGGTGGTGGTGCTGGTGGCGACTGTGAGGAGAGCGGCAGTGAAGAGGATGAAGATGACAGTGACGAAGACAGCTCCAGCGATGGCGAGGAGGGGCCGGTGGACAAGGATGCGCAGAAGGCTGCACGCAAGGTGAGATTGGCGGTGCGTTATAAGGGAGGCAAAAATGCATTGTAGGGGGGGGGGTGCCGTGTGAAGCATGTTGAGGCAACATATAACCTGGCATTGGGTTTGTCACATCAGTTGAGATGCTGTCGTCGCGCGTGATATTGCATCGTGCAGGCCAACAAGAAGGCAGTGAAAGAGGCAAATCGCGAGCGCCGCAAGAGCAAGACACCCAAGCACGTGAAGAAGGCCAAGTCCAGAAAGAACAAGAAATAGAAATTTGTGCTGCAAGAGCCCTCGGGGGCGGCTGTAACGGAGTCTAACCGCTGGCCTCACGAACGCGAACGGCCGCGCTGCTTTCATGGCATTGCGTTGTTCTTTGCTCAAAGGCAGCGGGCGTGACGGCGCCATCAGCGCGTTTCGCATCTCGCGCTGCCGCTTCAAATGACCAAGGCTCAGGCACCGTTGCTGATGACGAACTCTGCAGCAGGCCTGCAGTTCGGCTTTGATAACGAGGTGGTCAGCTTGGCAGGACAGGCGCAGTGGCGCGGCCCACGCACACAGCAGCAATCGGCTTCCTCCACCTCTGCTCGTCGCTCCCGTAGGCGGCAGCAGCCAGCTTTCGCATCCATCAGCATGTCTTCCTCGCCAGCAGCCGTGCAGACCGCTTCAGGCAAGCGTGGCAGGGGATGGGCCACAGCCATGCATGCAGAATCTCGCATGGCGCGTCCACACATGTTGCCAGTGCGCTGAAGCCGACGAGATTCACTGCCTTCCTTGCACATGCCGGGCCCCACAGCCTCCGCACCAGTACCACTGTTCATGATTGCCTCGGCGTCAGAAAGCAAGGCATCAGCAGTGCCCATCAACGCGCCAGCATGGAGGGTGGCAGTGGGCAATCTTGCTGCGGGTGCTGTGTCTGGCTGCGCCGTCGAGGCAGGTGAGATTCCTTGGCCGCACTTGAATCAGAGTGCATCCCTACCTGCAGAACCATGTGCTGCAAGTGTAGTTAACCAGAGCGTGGTCTTCTAGAGTGTGGTACACCAGCAACCGCGACCTAACTACGGCTGCCCTACTGCACCAGCCCTGACACCCACTTGCTGCGCTGGCCGCGTCCTTTCCTTGCACAGCCCTGTACCCTATCGACACCATCAAGACACGCCTGCAGGCCATGATTGGCGGTGGCGGCATCAAGGCGCTCCTTGAGGCAGGCGGCGGCAGGGGCCTGTACGCAGGTGTGTGCGCCCATCTCATTGCTACTACCGCCTGTCACTCACAAGACGCCAGCCTAGGGTCAAGCAATGGACGCATCTGCACAGGGTGCACTTGACTACAGGGCACCTGCACTAGCTGTGAAACTGCTTGCAAACTAGCCCCAAGTGCAATGTAATCTGCCCTCCTTTGCACCAATCAGGTGTGCTCCAAAACCTGGTAGGCGTGGCCCCCGCGTCCGCCATCTTCATCTCCGTGTACGAACCCGTCAAGAAGTGGGTGGAGAGCCAGGTGGACGAGGACAAGTCATACCTGGGTCCCATGGTGGCAGGTGCTGCAGCAGGTACTGCATCGTCCCTTGTGCGCGTGCCAACCGAGGTCATCAAGTCGAGGCTGCAGACGAAAGAGTTCACTGGGGCAATGGTGGCGGTGAGTGATGCTGCTCAGCAGCGGGCGAGGTAGGGGGGTTCGCCGCTGTCCTGCATGAACACACACCCCGTTCTACACCTGCATGATGAGAATGCATCAGCTTTTGTGATGAGCGGCCAGGGCCGTTGCAACTGCTTTCCAGGCTTTGGTGACCTGGGCTTCCTTGTGCTGTAATGTGGCTCACTGCAAGACACACTGGTCGGTTGCATGCAGTGCTTTGACGTTATGTTTCCCTTGCCGCTGCCTTTGACTGCAGATCCGCACCATCATGTCTCGGGAGGGCTTGAGGGGCATGTATGCTGGCTACGGGGCTTTCATGCTGCGTGACCTGCCTTTTGATGCCATCGAATTCATGGCATACGAGCAGGTCAGTACGAAGCTATTGCCCCGGCCTAGGCAGGACAAAAGTACAATGGCCACTGGACACAAGGGGCATGGGGCATGGGGCATCCAGCGATGTCCTGTTGAGCAGCATTTTGAGACAGGTTGCTTGCCCATCTGCAGCATAAAGGTTGTGGCTGGTCACTCAGCAAGGCTCTGCTTCTGATCAGTTGTGTTGCCGTCTTGCTGTTTGCCTGGTCAACACTGCATGCCCCCAGCTGAAACGTGCCTACATGGCATGGGCCAAGCGTGACCTGGAATCAAGGGAGAGCGCCCTGATGGGCGCCATCGCTGGTGGCTTCACCGGTGAGGAAGCCATGCACAGAGTTTCAAAGGCCTTGTGCTCAGCTTGAAATACCAGTCGCGTTGGTGTTGCAAGCAGTTCTGACATCAAATATCCTGCCATGCCCTGAATGACTGCTCAGGCATCGTGACCACCCCGCTGGACGTGCTGAAGGTGAGTAAAGGAAAGGCCATGGATTTCCAGTATTTCATTCACGAGCATATCAACTGCAATCAGTTGAGCTGCCTTCCACAGCCCTGTCCTTACGTGCCTGCCCATCGCCTGCAATGCACCTTCAGACTCGCCTGATGACCCAGGGTGCCTCTGGCCGGTACAGCAACCTGGTCGACGCAACGCTCACTATTGCCCGCACCGAGGGCCTCAGTGCCTTCATGCGGGGCTGGCAGCCGCGCCTGATCTGGATCTCCATGGGCGGCTTTGTGTTCTTCCCTGTCCTAGAGGCCACCAAGAAGGTGCGTGCTGTAGCTGCTTTAGCTTGCGCGCATCAAGAGCCCTGCGCGTGTCTCCTGCACCAGACCTGCGTGCTAATTCTGGCTTCTGTATTTCTTCTGCCTGCAGTTCTTCGCTCCCAAGATTGAGGTGACACCTCTGAAATGATAGCGTGATGAGCAGCCAGTGCTGACAGAAGAAGGGAGTACCTTGCAGCTATTTAATATTATAGGATAACTGTGCCCAATTTACACATCCTGTTGTGCCTCGCCGCAACAGTCTGTCGGATGCAAGGTCGTGGCCAGTGGGACTCGCAGGAGCACAGCGAAATGCTCCGCTAAGCTTGTTTGTGATGACAACTGCTGGGCAGTCCCTGGTGCCAGACCCGTCGGCATCCCAGCCTCTTCAAGGACGTGCTGGCGTCTATGCGCCCGGCATGGCCTCGGCGGATCAGTCCTCCACGTTGCCTGCGCCGCTTTCAAAGCAGCAGCAGCTGGAAAGCGCGGGCGAGAAGCGCTCCAGCAACGGTGCCATGTTTATGTCAAAGCTGCTCGATGTCTTCACCCACCGCGGAGTGGCGAGCAACAGTCACAGTGACAAGCATGCGAGCCTTGACAACGCAACGGGTGCCATCAGCCGTGGTGTGTCAAATGTGCAGTCAATGTCTTTCCATGTTCGTCGCAGCACCTCCTCAACTCGCCTGTTCACCATTCTATCCAAGTAGGTGGCTGGAATGTGCAACGCGGTGGCAGTGCTGGGGTGCTACTCGTAAGTAGCACGCTGTGCATCACACCATCACTGAGCATGCTCCTGCAACACCCATGTACCCGTATGCAGGCTGCGGGACAAGCATGGCAGCAACAGTGGCAAGCAGCGGCAGAGCACTGCACCGCCGAACCAGCAGCCGCAGCCGCAGCCGCAGCCGCAGCTGCAGCAGTGGCATTCTGAGCCTCTAGCGTCGCAGCTTCAACCCCTAGGCGCTCCTGGCCTGTTGCCATCCTCCAAAGTGCCTCCTGGCAAGCAGCCTGGCGCAGGGCCACCCTTAGAGCAGCTGCCGGTTGTTTCCCAAGTGCTCACTCATGCATCACAGGCTTCTCCCAAGTCCCGGCCTCAGGCCCCCAGTCAAAGGCAGGCATTGCTGACACTTGCCAAGCTGCAAGCCATCCCCAAGCGTCAGGCCCTTGCTTCTCGCTTCCTCAAGGCGCAGAAATCCTCCCATGCCATTGTCGTGCCGCCGGTGCAGCAGGAGCACGAGCTACCCAGCCGCAGCATCTCTCTGCCAGATGCTGCATGCCTGTTCCCTGAGCGGGGCATGTCACACCTTCCCAGCACAAACTGGCGGCAGCGCATGCGGCGGGCCATGGGCATCAGTTGCAGCACCTCCAAGCCAGCCTCACCGGCATCAGCCTCGGCACTTACTGACCGGCCATGGCGGGCACGGGGCACAAGTGAACAAGGCGGCTCTGGTATCAGCCGGTCCGGCACTCACCCGGTCAGCCATATGCGCAGCCTGGCGCAGAGCTTGATTAGCACCGCTACGTGAGTGAGCACCTGGGGGTGGACGCGGTGTGGTCGTTGAACAGGGCTTGCAAGGCAGCTGGGGAGGAAACATGGGGGCAGCACTTGAGCTGATCATCACCTGCTCCTTGCTTGCTATGCTTCCGGGTTGCCATGGCCAAGAAGACCCGCCTCTGCAGTCTGGGTGAAAGTCTCATGTCATGGCCTGGCCACCTGTCTCCCTGTAGGGCGTCCAACACTCGCTCCGACCATTCCAACCACCTGACATCTGGCAGCATGGCGCACCGCCACTCCTGCGAAAGCGATTGGGACATCATGGGCGACAGCAGCGGTGCCATGTCAGCAGCAGAGCCAACGAGAGGTGCCCTGGAAGCAGGTGCGTTACTTTGAACGCCCTGTCCTCCTTTGCACCCAGTGCGCTTTGGAATGGCCCTGAATGATGGCCCTTAACACAGGGCATGGTGTCGGTGCAAGCCCTGGCATGTCATGCATGGATGTGTGCAGTAGCAACGTGATGCTACTGTTGACATAGACAGGCCCACAGCTGAGCCTTGCCCTGCACACACACAAGCTGCGCAGTGCCTGTCCTGTTCAACAGTAGATAAGCCGGGCGTGCAATCTGATTGGCTGGAAGCCTCGCTTCAGGCCACCTGCTCTATGCTGTGCTGTGCCTTGCGCACTCAACCCGCGCAACCCTTGCCGCCCCTCGTGCCACAGTGTTGGAAGAAAAGCTGCTCGACGTGGGCGGCGTGTTGTCCGGCTCTGACGCCCGCCCCTCGGAAGCTTCCACCATGCGCACCCTGACGGAGGTGTCCACAACGAGGCTGTCCGCCTCCCGCTCCATTGTGGACCGCTCCCAAAGCAGCGCAGCACAGGCGGACCCCATCCTGGTGGAGCGCATGCAGAGCATTGTGAACCAGATCAACGCCTTGACAGACGAGGACCTGATGGACCCTGTGCGCTCCATGCAGCTTCCTGCATCCATAGGCAGCTTCTCGTCGCCGCCGCTTGCTCATCCAGATGCATCCAGCAGGCTTGCGCCACAGCGCAGCGCCAAGCTGCCCACCGTAGCGACAGGCCGCTCGACGGAGAGCAGTGGGCCGCCGGCTTCAGCATTGCAAGCGCAACAGTCACAACAACAGCCACAACAGCTGCAACAGCTGCGACAGCTAGGGCAAGCGCAGCAGCACCAGGGCCAGGGCTCGCAGCCAAGGCGGTCACCAAGGCGGTCACCAAGGCGGTCACCATCAAAGCAGCATCAGCGGCTGCAGCAGCAACAGCTTGAGCAGCAGCAACATGTACAACAGGCGCAACAGCAGCCAGACAATGGGGTCATGCTCGGCGTGTCACGCGCGCCCAACACAACAGATGAACTGCAGCCCACGCCAAGCGTCAACCGCAATGCCAACGCAGGCACGAGCGGCACGCGGCAGAAGCATGGTGGCAGCGTGGACATGCTACCACTACCACTGCTGGTGCTGGGGAGCCCGTCTGTGACGCAGGCCCCCGCCCCTAAGGAGCGCTTCAATGTGCGTGCAGCGCTCAAGAAGTACCAGGAGGAGCAGGTGCAGGAGGAGCAGCTGGGCGGCGGCATCAACACGCAGCTCAGCTTCTCGCAGGTGCCGCTGGTGCTGACCTGGCAGGAAGGCAAGCAGGGGCAGCAGGCGCAGAAGCAGGCGCAGAAGCAGGCACCATCATCCATCCGCAGAGCGCAAACCGCAGTACAAGAAGGAGGGCAAGGCAGCGCTCAGCCCAAAACCGCTTTGGCGGCAGCAACAGGCAAAGACGAAGAGACTGCAGCGTTGCAGCAGCAGCAGCAGCAGCAGCAGCAGGTGCTGCAGGCGCAGCAACAGGCGTTGCCAGGCACCCAGTGGCAGCCCGGCACGTCTCCACCCACAGACAGCCGCTACCGGGGCTACCTGACGCAGCTCTTCGTGGAGCAGTTTGAGCGGCACCTGTCCAGCGGGCAGTCGCAACCGCTGCCGCAGCTGCAGCCTGCCATGTCCGCGGGCACCATGCAGCAGCCGGCACCCATGCTGGGGTCATCGATGAGGCGCCATGCCAGCACAGGCAGCGGGCAGCTGCCGAGCCAGGGAGCAAGCAGCCAGCTTGGCACCGTCGTACACACGTCCCACACTGGTCTTAGCAGCAACCCAATCAGCGACCGGCTGGACGTTGGCATAGCTCCCTGGGAGGAGGAGATGCTGGTTCAAGGTCTGGACCGCGGGTACGACGCGGGCCGGCGCAGCAACATGTACGGTCAGCCGTCCGGCAGCTTGCCACCTCCTCTGGCACCAGGTTATATGCCGGGCATGATGCAACTGGCTGCTAGCTCAGGCTTGCCTGCGGGTCTGCCAGGCCTGGGTGGCACAGGCTCCCGAAACCAAGGCTCAGCAAGCAGCCTGCGGTCAGTGGATGGAGCCACGGGGGCTGCAGCCAATGCTGCAGCGGCCGCCGTCGCTGCTGCTTCTGTCGCTGCGTACTACCAGCAGCAACAGCAGCAGCAGCACCTGTGGCACAACGCTGCTGCTGGTGCTGGTGCGAACGCAGCACCACCCCCTGCAGCCACCCAGAACAGCTTTGCATCGTCAGGCGGCACTGGCATATCTCTACCGCAAGCCTCTTCGCTGCAAAGTCAACCTTCAGTTGCTGCACAGAGTTCTTGGGCGACCGCTTCAGGGGAGCTGCGTCGGCAGCCGACAAGGGTCAGGGTGCCTCCTGGAAGCAGCTTTCCACGAGGTGGCACAGAGCCTGCGCTGGGGGGAGCAGCCACCCCCAATCCACCCCCTCAGACGGGTCAGGAGGATGGCGGCCCTGGCATTCACCCTTCGTATCTCCGGCAGCTGTCCAACAGCGCAATGAGCAGCTTCGGAGCTCCCAAAGCTCGGTGGACATCATCGGTGCTCGATGCAAGCGGAACCTCGATCGGCACCCTCAGCTCTGCTGCACGCCTGGCATGTGAAGCCTCTGGCAATGCAGCAGCAGCGTCTGCGGCAGCTGTGGCAGCCTCAATGACGCTGACGGCCGCCTACCCTGGCGGCGAAGGATTGCCTTCCACGCCGCAGAGGCAGCCCAGGTCACCCTTTGCCCAGTCTGCATCAATGGCAGGGCCTGCAATGCAGCAGGCGCCTGCTGTACAACAGTTGCCTGCAGTGGTGACAGCGCCATATACCTCAGCCACACCCGTCGCATCTCTAGAGATTGTACTGCTAGTCATCAGTGGGCTCATGGTGGTGTTCAACATCACCTTCTTTGGCTTCCTGCTTCTACTGAAGCACGTGCTGCTTGAGATTTTGGATCGCCACTATGGCACCCGGTCGGCCCCATAAGCGCATCGCAGTTTGCAGCTTGCCTTACTGCCTTGCTAAGGATCGTGCTCATCATTTGTTATGCACTGCGCACAATGCACTGTGCATGTAGGTTGTATTGGTGTTGTGTCCTGCAGCTTCTTTCCTGCCACCTTGAAGGATTTCAACAAACTCTGCACTGCGCGCCGCATCCACTCATGCGCAACGGTGCATGTCTTCAACTATTTCTTGACGTCGCTGGTGCACTCAAATCAGGTGCCGTCCCTACCTGCCCTGTTTACTGCAAACTTCCCTGGACTTTTACAATGGCTCATTCGTTGTATCATTACTTGCGTTCATGAACATCCCAGCGTGCCACAAGCGTGCCACAATGCAGAGCTCAGAAAGAAACCAGATGAGTTTGAACCTGTCATGCGTCTGCAACACAGTGTGAAGTTTCTGACACACGGGACCTTGCTCACTCTGTTCGCCTCAACATCGATACCTGACGCGCAGCTGTCGTTCGTCGCAGGGGCAAAGTAGTGACCTACCTGTTGCCTGCTGCAGCAAGATACATCGAAGCAACGCCAAGGGCGTCTTGGCGCTGCAGCATGAGCAGCAGACGAACAAACAACTTCTTTGACGTGCCGCCTGGGCCCACAGCGGTGAGGCAATTGCTGATACGTTCAGATCGAAGTGCTGCACATGCATGGCGATATGAAACAGGCGAACAGGCAAACAGCACGCCCCGGTGACATTGACGACGGCGATGTATTGCGCAGGCAGCGCCAGCGCGCAAGCCGGCGCCGCATATTGAAGAGGAAGAGCCTGATGAGGTGGCAGTTGTTGAGGGCCCAGACCTATCAGCAAGCATGCACCGGCGGTGAGAATGTGCTCAATTGGTGTCTGCAGCTGCAGGTAGCATGCACCACTCACAGCTGGTTCTCGGCATAACTCTAAGCCGCTAAGCTTCCGTGTTTCCCTGTTGTCCCCTGCATAATGGGCCTTAGGGCCTCGCGACCTCCATCGGCTGTGCGCGCCAGCCAGCCCTTTGACCCTTCTGGTAGTGGCATGCGCCCAATGACTCCTTCCCTGGGCTTCCAAGCACCGACTGGCAGCCCGCGAGTGGGCTCACCTGCGATGTTTGGAGGCCCTGCCAGCAGAGGCAGCCCAGCCTCTGCCAGCCCAGATGTCGCCAGGCGCATGGCTGGCATGTCACTTGCGTGAGTGTCAGCTCTGTTGGTGTTGATCAACATGCAACGGCTAATGCAGGTTGTTGTTGATCAAAACAGCGTAACTGCTGCTGATTGCGCAAAAACCTGTTCAGCACTGCAGGCAGCGGCTGCATTGACCACGTGACCCTGGTCTGCGGTGCAGCGCCTGAACACACTGCCCTGCACCTGTGACTCTGCCTGCATCGCACCTGACTGTGCCTGACAGGCCAGAGGAGCGGGAACCAGACGTCGGAAGCGAAGCAGTAGGCCGGCCTGCTGCCTTCGGCCTGCGGCGAGGCAGCCCGGCTGCCTCCGCCGCTCCGCCCCCCCTTGAGCCCGGACAGCATGCTAGGCCAACAGGCTTGGGACGCCGAGGAGGGCCCTCTGGCAGTGAGATGATCATTGAGGACATGGATGACTTTGAGTCTGACTTTGGCGCCGGGGGCCCCGCAGGACCCACGTCACTGCGCGGCGGCCAAAGACAGTCTGCCCTCAAGAGCCTACAGGTGCGCATAGTGCCAGGACTCATCCGAGTGAAGCATGGCTATGGGATGCAACATGCTGCGGCGGCAGAGAGTCGGTGGTGAATGAGCATGGAGGGTGTGCACCTCCACGCAGCACTCCATTACCGCTGGGCGTTGATGGCATACGTGCTGTTTATTCCTACTCATCGGCTCCCATTCCCGCTGCCCCTACTATGGCAACCCTTGCTTGCAGACGGAGCCCGTGCCGCAGCAGACGATGCGTGCTATTCAGCAGCAGCTGTGGGGTACTCAGGGTGGTCCGCCACCCTCCTGGAAACAAGGCTTCTTCTTCAACACCAAGCCTCGGCTGGGATTCGGCCTGGTGCAGGTGCAGGGCGGTCCTTGTGGCGTGCTGGCGGCTGTGCAGGCACACATACTGGCAGCGCTGAAGCTTGCGGTAAGGAGATGCTACTGCGTTGCTGCTGTGGGCAACTTTAGCCTCGGCAGCTCTCAGCAGGGTGCCGCTGCGCCTGCATTGCAGTCATCCAGAATACCATGATTGGGTGGTTGCGTGCCCTCACAGCTCACTGCTGCACATGGCGTGTCGCTAGTCAAGCGCCTGGCTGAAAAGTATGCCTGTCAAACACGTCCTTGCGGTACTGCACAGATGGGGAGCATCGGCTTGAACCCCAGCCCAGCAGAGCAGCAGCAGGCGCTGGCTTCAGCAATGGCGCAGCTGCTGTGGCAGGCGAGGTCGGGCTCTGCAGTGTCAGTTGCGCTGCTGCCAGACCACGACAGCGGCGCGCGGTTAAGTCACGAGCAGCTGGTGCGAGGTGCGACGTTCGTCAGCGTCACGCAGCGAGCTGCCCTGGAGGTGAGACGCCGCAATGTGCAGAGGATGAAGGACGCTAAGGAGTGGGCGTAGGGATGGTGCAGAGGCGGGCAAGCAGTTGCCTGTTTTGCCTGCGTCATGAATGATGCAGAAATATGCTCACGCGTGACATGTCGTACCCCGTATATACTGCACCCTGTTCTAACTAGGCTTTCCTGGTGCTTCCCTGGTGATGGTGACCGACAGGAGACGATGCGGACAGTGCTACCTGTGTACATGGAGCAGAACGGCTGGGGCGTGGTGCTGCTGGTGCTGTCGCTGATGCTGACGCGCAGCGTACATGTCGTCAAGTCTGACATGGATGAGCCCAGTAATTCGCTGATGGGCATGCATGGCTACTGCACACAGGAGTTGGTCAACCTCATCATCATAGGTGGATCTTGTGTCACACCAAGCGTGGTCTCAGTTACAGCTTAGAGGGTGGTGAAGTAGGCACTCTGTAGGCTCCTTGCTGCACGCCTGAGCTGTCACAGCAGCAGTGCCGTCAGCCATGGCTCCCGCGCAGGGCATAAGGAGACAACTGGGCTCAATGTGCCCGTGTCACTGCAGCTCTTGGCATGACTGCCCATTGCTGCCTTGCTTGTTTCGTCAATGCACAGGGCGTGCAGCGTCCAACGTCTTCAACGGCGACCGCAAGCTGGATGGCTCGTTGCTCAAGGGCATACCTGCACCAAGCCGTCTGGGGCTGCTGACCCTATTCGAGTGGTACAAGTACGTCGAGGTGAGCCAAACCCTCTCATTGGGTAACTGACAGTTGTGCCGGTAACCTAGCAGGAAGTCAACTAGTGGGTGCATTGCAAGCAACCCAAGTTTGTCGAGCGTTGTTGCAGATGACGAGTTACATGCAAGGGGGGTTCTTGATGAACCACTCTTAACCCCAGTCAACATCCCAACACCCTGTCAGGTTGGCTCAAACTTGAAGAACCCCGAGTTGCCCATCTGGGTGGTGTGCTCCGAGTCACACTTCACGGTCCTGTTTTCCCCGGATGGGCGTGCGGAACGCGGCCTGCCTCCTTTTGACCTCATCTACTATGACGAGCTTGCAAACCAGGAGGTGGGTGCATCTGTGAACCATTGGTACAGTGGATGGATCGACAGAGGTTGGAGCACTCTACTTTTGACGGGGTGACTTCGTCCTTTTAGGCCATGAAGCGGCTCCCCGAAACACATCACGCAGCCCTCTGGTGCGAAGCATGCATGCGCCATTTGCCGCACCACTTGAAGCACAGCCTCTTGCTGCGCACTCTTAGCATGCATGTGCATGTGTGTGTTGGCTGCGCAGGACGCTATTCGCCTAACTGTACGCAAGGACCCTGCAGGTGGCTGGACTGCCAGGGTAGGGCAGTCATTTGGTGACCGTGGCAAGTGCGAGGGCCAAAACATCCCGCCCCTGGAGTGTGTGATTGAAACCAAGTGGCCAGGCGTGGCTGTGGATTGGAATGGTGCAGAGCCCATCCTGTAGGACCAACCTGCAGGTGGATGGATGGATCATGTTACATACACATTTAACAGGAACATGTGTAATATGTATGCTTGCAGTCGCCTCAGCAAGACGTACCAGTGTTCTCCAAATTCATCGTTTCTGCATGTGGGCAATGTTGTGCTCTGCTGCATTAGACGACAACCGAGTGCTGCGCGTGTATGCAAGCACATTCACCAACAGTCTTTACAGTGCATGGTCTGAGCCAGATGCAGGACCCAATCCCAGCGCAAAATAACTTTCAGTGTCTCAAACATGTAGCGCCTGGGCGGCAGACGCCGACGCGTATTGTACTGACAAGGCAAGGGCACTACAAACTTTAACCTGGAAAGCCGAGTGCTGGCAAAATGTAGTGTAGACCCAGGCAGGTTTGCTGTGCCAGGCTGGATCTAACTGGGAAGTGCTGCAGCAACTGCCTGACTCAACGAAGGTTGAGTCGTGGTAGGTCACCTGCTGGCATGACAGCAGCTCGAATCCAGGGTAGCCTGGTGGGGCTATGTTTAACCTGGCATGATGGTGCGGCTTCAGCAAAGCGCGCTCCAGCTGCAGCCAGACTGCAGCTCGAGCAACTTATGCCTAAACACTTGCGCGCCGCTGGCATCCATGCTCACCAAGCCACCTGGCTCAGCAGCAAGCGCGCGGACAGATCAGGGTTCTGGGGTTTGCTTACACGCCATCTGCTGACAGCATGGCCTGGCGCGCGTAGAACTGCACGTCCATGTCAGGGTCCACAGACAGCTCCGCGAGACAGGGCTTGATGGTGCGCTCGATTATTTGCCGGTTGAGCAGCGGCGCGATGCGTTGCAGCATCTTAGCAACGTTGAACTTGACATTGGGAACCTGTGAGGAGGCCAAGCAACAGGAAGCCCTCCAAGGTCAGTGACACAGAACCCGCCCCTCAAAGTTTGCTTGGGACCATAATCATCTGTACAGCTGGGCTGTGACCACATAACAATGACAGCAGCAGGAGCAGCAGCAGCAGCCTGTCCTGCGCGCACCTTGTCCTTGGAGGCGCTGATGATGACGGGCAGCATGTTGTTGATGAGCACGTCCTGGGGCACTATCGACGCCAGCAGGGACATGGCCAGCAGGACGGTCATGCGGTACAGGTAGTGGCTGTTCTTCATCATGCTCAGGATCTGTGCGCAGAAAAGAGTGGCAGCAGGGCGGGCAGAGGGTGGATGTGTGCACCTCCAGGCACGGCTGAAAGAATGTCCATGGACATCCATTGTATGGCACTTCCTGTAGGCCCCCTGTCCATCACTCACACTGCTTGCAGTCATGCACACTTCTGTTGACGGCACTATGCCATGCACCAGCACTCCTCTACAGCCGTTCTACAACACCGCCTTCCTCCCCGGTCACTGCTTTTCCTCTGCCTCCACCACAGCTCGCATGCATCGCTCCATGGACGCTGCCTGGCTGTGGCAGCACCATGTTGTGTGCTCATATGTTTCACTCTCAAAGCCGTTGATACTTCCTCCCACCTAGCTAGTCAACGCTTGACCAACAATCTGCAGGCATACGCGCAGCGCACCTGTGGCACGAGGTGCTCTTTGGCCCAGTCACCACCAAACTCCTGCGCAATCTTCTGCAGCGTGCGCGCTGTTGCGTCACGGATAGATGCAACCTGCGTGGACGGCAGACGTGGTTGAGGCTGCGCGTCAGCATTACCTAAAGCTGTGCATGACAGACAGATCCAGCACCAGCACAGCTGCTTGTGCATGTGCTGAGCACAGACTGTTTTCCAGGTGGTGCACATTGCAAGCCATTTCATCAATGATAACAGAAGAACCGCAGCCCTGTCTTCGTGTGCTGCTGACCCACTGATGCGCCACTCATGCAGCCTGGCACCCGCCTCATGACAGCACCATCGCACCTAGCCCTGTTCCAAATTCACGTCCTTGCATCATCCCTCAGCTCTGCGCCCTGTGCTGCCCCCGCACCTGGTCCTCCAGGCTCTTCATGCACTGCGGCCCCAGCTTGTCCTGGAAGAAGTCTGGACCCAGCTGGCTGGCCAGCAGAGGGATGTGCTCCACAATCGCCAGGCGCACTCGCCAGTGCTTGTCCTCTGCCAGTTCCTTGATGGCAGGCAGCAGGCTCTGAGCCAGCAGCTCAATGCCAATGACCTGTTCAGGCAAGCAAGGCGTTGCAGCCAGAAACCAGCATTGATCAGCTACAAACGGAAGGTGTGGGTTACGACCTGGAAGCACCTGGTGAGCCCATGAAGAGTCGGGTGGTCATGAGTGCAACACACAGCAACAAGCCTGTTGCATGGCATCGCACCTGGTTGACCTGGTCCAGCTTGCTGATGACGTTCAGCCTGACGTCTGGGTATGCATCCTTGAGCAGCGTCAAGAACACAGGCACTAGGTGATCAATTGTCGCCTGCTTGCCCAGCACAGGTGCCAGCTCCATCACCACACCGGCCAGCGCAGCGCGCACAAACTGACTGCTGTCCATCGCAAGCTCGCTGACGCAAGGCAGGATCTGGGACACGATCATGGGCGGCATCAGCAGCTTGCTGAACGATGCAACCTTGCCGGCGGCAGCGACGCGAACCTCCGCCTCGGTGTCACGCAGTAGCCGCACATATGCAGGCGCCAGCTCAGACCTGCAAATACAGTAAAGGTTACAAAACGTTTCATGTATTGCAGCTGCTGTCAAGCACACGTCTGCAATGCAAGCTGTCCAGGCCGTAGACCTCATTTTGTGCCACTTGAAATGCACCCATTTTCACAGTTGCTGCTTGTTCAGTTGCTTGTTCACTGGTCGCTTTTGGCGATCATTGTGCATGTGCCCCTGTCTTCTGGCGTGCTGTGTGAGCTGCCACACACGTCACATGCATCGCACCTTGTGACCTCGGGCCCCAGCGCTGTGCACAGATCCACAATCTGCGTGGCTACGTTATAGCGCACACGCCACGACTTGTCCTGCACACCAAAAGCAGCAGGCCCTTGTATGTCATTGTTTTTTCTGCCATGATGCCCGCACAAAAACACCGTCAGTGCCCATAACAGACTGTCCACCGCACCCACCGCTGCAAACTTCATGATGACTGGCAGCAGGTGCTGCACAGCATCCTCGCGGCTGAGCGCCTGGGCAAACGCGGAGCAGCTCTCCACCGCAAGCAGGCGCACTGAGTCCTGGTCTGCACACATGTCACAGTCGCGCAGGCATGCATGCGTCAGCGCGACTGCCACTGCAGGCTTGCATGCCATGCACAGTTGCCCGCCCAGCTGCACAACCCAACCCCACCGTCTTGCATGAGGTCGGTGAACAGCGGCATGAGTTCTCGGCTCACGTAGTCCTTCTCCACGGCCTTGGCGAAGGCGCCCAGTTTCTGCGCTGCAGCCCTGCGCACCATGGGCGTCTCATCCCGGCACAGCTGTGAGTACAGCTGGCGCAGCTCAGACTTGATGCTGGGAACGCAGCGGGGGTAAGCCGTTGCAAACAGGCCGGTTGCAGACACGCGCGATGTAAACCACTCGCCGGTGGCGAGGCGCTGCGTGCAACAGACACAGCAAACAAACATGCGAACGAGCCATGGTCAGCATGCAATGATGTACGCTTGTTCTGCATGTTCCATGCGTACAGTTCATCTCAATGCAAGCATCCCATGCGAAAACAAGTCTGCCTGCTCACCTTTGCCAGCGGGGCGAACCCTTCGTTGATGGTGGCGTCGGGCAGCTGGGCCCCGACCTTGCACAGTGACTCCACGGCCTTGTCACGGACAACCGTTTCTTCCACAGTCGCCAGGTTCTCAAGCAGGGGCAACAGCAGGTATGCATGCTGGGGGCCCCCGACATAAGGCACGAAGTTCCCTAGCTGCTCCGCCTCTGCCAGCAGCACCTCATCCTCGTCGTCGATGTTCTCTGACAGAAAGGGCACAAGCTCTGAGCGCGTGCGATCCTCTCCCAACGCAAGCGCGATTGTGCCCAGCCTGCTGATCGAGTTCAAGCGCCGCATTGGCTCATCTGACTTCAGCTCGTCTCTGCACGGGCATGGATGGGTTCATATCATGCACGGTGTTCAGTCGTGAGCACAGGGCCATGCACATATACACATGCTCCCGAAGCGCGCGTACATGAGAATGGCGATGGGCATCAGCTCGTCGGTCGCCATGGTTCCCAACGATGCACAAGCGAAGAGCGAAAGTCGCGCAGGGCTTGAGCAGGGTCAGCATGGCCACCACACTCCCCTGAGTCCGACCCCACACCCTCGTTGGTTTTGGGCACGATTTTTCGTAGACGCAGACTCAGGCTGTGGCATCAGGCCTGCTGCTAATCTAGCAATCATGACGGAACGCAAGGTGGACATGGTCAGGGTCCCCAGGTGCGGTGGTCAGGCAGGTACCTGTGCAGAGCATGCAGTGCACATCGCGGATGGCCAAGCTCAAGCTCAGCATTGCATGCATGCGCAGAGCGGAAGAGTACTACAGCCTGGAGGACGTCTTTGGCCGGGATGTGTCGAGCGTGTTCCCCAAACAGGCAAGCTGTCCATCAATTTTGCGGTGCTGCAATATGCTCACGCGTCTGCAGCGAACCACAGGTACACGCTTGTGCTCTTACAAAGCGCAGGCCAAGAACGAGGCGTCCACATCAGGGCCTGATGCAGATGCGATCCGGGAGATGCTGGGCGCAAGGAAGTTTATCAGCGAGACGGAGGTCTGTTGCGTGGGCTGTTCATGTCAGCAGCTGTGGGATGAAGCTTTGTCTGTACCTGAGGCTGCTTCACTGCCGCTCGCAGCTGGAAAGCATCAAGTCAACGCGGGGCGCCAGCGCGGATGATGGTGAGCATAGGTTGAGCGCAGGTCTGCCTGCATGTGCGGTCACTCAATATCCTGACCTGACCTTGCGGTTTGGTTGCATGCACTTGCTAGGCTCTGTGCAGGTGCTGAAGCCGCTGGCAGAAGTTTTGAGAGAAGCCAAGGAGCGGAAAGATTCCGAGTTTCAGGATAAGTGGAAGCAGATGAAACAAGGTGGGGACTGGAACAAGCGCACAGACAGTTGCGCTTTTCTATGCTCAACAGACGGCACACCCATGCAGACAGCACCGTCGAATGACATTGCAAGCCAGGTTTGCTCCTGGCTCTGCGATGTTGTTGCGTGGGCAGGCAAGAATCGACCGTTAGACGATGATGAGCTACAGTTCATGAACGAGCTGCTGCGGGAGGAGGCTGAGAAAGAGTACCAGAAGCGGCGACAAGAAGAGGCGGAGCTGGAGGAATTCAGAAAGGTCAGACAAAGCAAATTGCATGCCTGATTGCATTCTGGTGCGCCATGACCATCGGAACCCAGAATTGACTGTGTATGTGATGCCATAATCCATCCTTCAGGCACTGCACCAAGCAAGAGAGCCAAGCCCAGGTGCCACTGGCCCTCCATCAGCGCCACCGCCCAAGCCAAAGGTGTGTTTGTTCATGGGCTTAAATGCATTTTCTACAGAAAACAATTGGTTTGACTCACACAGCAGCCTTGGCTGCACTTGCTTGTGGCGTCCGCTCACTCCGTGCTTACGCTTGATCTGCTGCCAGGTGGAAAAGCCAACCAGCACTTTCAAACCCGTCATAAAGCCCGCCATCAAGGTGAAGCCCAAGAGCGCTGCAAGTGACTCGGCACCAAGTGTGCACGGGGCAGCGCCGGGGAAGCGGAAAGAGGATGAGGCTGTTTCAGGGCCTGAATCAAAGAAGGCGAAGGTAGATGAAGAGGACAACGCAGGGGGGGGCTTGGCAGGGCTGCTTGGTGCGTATGGCAGCAGTGGCGATGATGACGCTTGATGGCCATTTTGAAGCAGTTGCGCTGTGTGCAGACTCCAACTTTTTCTGATGAGCAATCCCTGTGCCACAAATTTGTACTTTGCACGGATTCTACAACCATAAAGGCCATGCGGGCGTTGTGACTCACCACTTTTAAGCATGGTTTGCAAACAGGTTGTGGACACATCAACAGTTGCAAGAGTGTCAGACTTGTCACACCGCTTGAAACGCAAACCAATGCGCAAGGGCTGTTGAATAGCGTTTCTTGCTGTGGCACAGGCACACTCAGAAGCACTCTCGCCACGCCCAAGGGTGCTCATCAAGGTACTGCTGCACTGCCTGCCGCAGTGCTAGATTGGGAGCTATCTCTATCTCAGTCAGCGGCTGCCGCGTCACGGGATCCCATTTGTTCTGCGAAGGCAATAAGCAGCACGTCACCCACATGTTCAACTGAGCTGTGCAGTAGTGATGGTGCCTGTTGGTGCTGGGATGCAAAGCCGCACCTTGCTTAAGTGCTCCAGCAGCACTGCTCGCTCGTAGGACTGCCCGTACTTGGTGATGGCAGGGTCTCGGAACGTTTCCATCGTCAGCGGGCAGGTGAACACGCTGGGCACCTGCAGACATGCGGAAAGGGCGATTGACGGACCTAGTGTAAGGCGAGGGTGATCAAGGCATCAAACATTGTCAGGCTGACCAGCTCCAAAGCAAAGCACGTACAGCTTCTGACATTTTGCAGCCAAAAGTAGTTCCCAGCTGGCAGCCTGCCCACAGTCGTACCTCTGTTGGTGTGTCCTCCTTGGCCACCGTGTTGAAGAGCCATTCAAACTGCTCCCGCAAGCTTTTGCCATTGCTTCCCATCGCAAGCACGGCTGCCTGTTGGGCAAGCACGAGGACAAACCTTTTTGTCATAAGCAGTGCCAGCACAGGAAGAAGCAGTCCATACATACACATGTACTTGCTGCAGCCACCAAAGCATCTTCCTGCTCCCACATAATCGCTTGAGCCCAGGGTTGAGCTTTGCGTCCCACCTTGAGTGTCTCCAGCTTGGCCTTGCGATCTGCGCTGTCTCGCTGCCACTGCGCATACTTTGCCTGTGCTAGCTCACGCCAGATGTTGTCCTTGATCGCGTCGTTCGCCTCGCGGGCCATCTCTAGCGCCTGCAATGGCAGCCATCAGAAACCATGCGGACTCATGACGGCAACAGTGACGATCACCATGTCCGAGCTGCAGCCATGCCAGTGAGCTTGAGTTGCTGAGAGTCCATAAGGCGAATTGCTGCCTATCTGTCAAGCAGGCAGTGCCTGCAAGCATGGTCCACACGCACCGTGCACAGATGGCGGATGCTGGCGTCGTAGTTTGACTCTTGCAGGAAAGCAAGGCCTGCAAGGTAGTGGGCCTGCAACACAGCAATGAGCAACAGCAGCCACAATTTGCGGCGGAAGCGAAACACAGGCGAAGCGAACAGGCTGCGACGTTGCAATGGCATCCATACCTTCATGTTCAGCTTGTCCAGGTCAAGTGCAATCATCGCATCCCGCATGACATCTTCCCAAGCCTCCTTCTTCCTGCGGTGACAAAGACAAAGCAGCCATATAACACAGAAATCCAACTGATCAACTGCATGGAGCCGGCTTGCACAGCAGGTCAGGCTGGCAGTGCCACATGGGTTCACCTGTTCGCGAGGGCCCTGTTGACAAACAGGACGGCGCTGTCATTGACCAAGGTGATGGCTTCTGTGTACTTGTCGATGGCAGCATTGTACCTGCATCCAAGCAGAGTTCAGCGAAGCTCCTGGAAGGTGCTGGGAGCGCTGCAACTGGCATGGACCATGCGTGCTTACTTGCTGCGCTGGAACAGCGAGTTGCCTTCCTCTTTCAGCTTTGCCGCTGCTTCCCGTTGTGCCTTGGTAGGCATGAGCAGTTTACGACGCAGGGTCTCTGAACGCACTGCTGTCACTGAGTCATGCAGCTTGCTTGCTGGTCCGCCCTTGGCGCTGGTTGCTTGGCCTCGTCTTGGCCCGGCCGCCGCCGCTGTCCCACCAGACGGCCGTTGTCCAGCTCCTTCTGGAGCCTGTTGCTGCTCTTCGCTGGTGCTGCTGCTGCCCGGCTCCTGCCTGCACAGGCTCACCAGTGACCCCGTTTTTCAGGCGCTGCGACAAAGATGGCAGGTTTGGTCACGCAAGACGAGGCTGCAAGGACTAATGCCCTCGAGTCGAGGCACGATGCCAAGGTTCATGCACGTCAGGGAAAACACACTTGCTGAACTCGATAAACAAGGCTGCACTTGTGGTGCCTTGAAAGCCTAACAAAATTTGTACGAAACTCCTGCAGGCACGCAATTCATCGCATTGCTGTGTTGCAGCTTATGGTTCAGATGTGCGCAAAAGTATTTGAGTGCTTGAAATTTTGCACAGGGCTGCAACAGCGCGCGAATTCTCTGCCAACAAGCCCAATTGACAGCGCGCTTCACGATGGACGTCACGCGCTTGGCCAAGCAGCTGGGCATCACGGAAAGCGCGGTGGTGCGCAAGGCGCGGGAGCTTGCCGGCCTTGCAGCAGTGCGCTTCCCCAGCATGGGCCAGGTGCGACGTGGCGACAGACAGCACTCACGAGTAGGCCTAGAGGTGGCAAGTTCATTGCTTACTTTGACTGTCTGGGTGCCATGCATGCAAGCCACACAGGCGGAGGTCTGCGTCGCAGCTGTGTGCTTGGAGCTAGCCTGCCAAGCGTGCGTGGAAGGGCATGCATGGGGATGCACACATTCCTGCTCGCAACAGTCGCATCTGCTCAGCTCCTTGCCTGCCAGATGAATGCACCGTTGCACCACACCTCCGGCTGCAGGCTGCAGCACAGCAGCAAGGAGCTGACCAGGGACAAGTTTGTTCGCTATGGTTGTGTTGGTGCGAAGGTAAGTAGGACGGTGGCTGCGTCTTCTTGTGCAGCTTCAGGCCCTACTCTCAAGCAGCTGTCGCATGAGTGGGTGCTCATGCATGGTGGTCACTGCTCACCCCTGCTGCGGCGCTGTGACCCAGATCTACACCTCCACCTTCAACATGCTTCACCAAGCGCTGGACGTTAACCGCAAGATAGACATGCAGCACCTGGTTGTCCAGTTTGGGTGCACAGGCATCAGGTACGGCAGGTGGCAACGGGGAAGGCAAGCAACATGCTAGGGGAAGATGCGCATGGCTGCATTGCCTGTGCTTTTGCCTTAGAGAGGGGCAAGACGCAATGCTGCTGCCACAAAACTGCCTCCCTACGCTCCTCGCTTCCTGCCCTGCCTCGTATTCAGGCAGACAATCCAGCGGGTTCTCAACCTCTACAAGGAGCGCTTTGTGGCCAAGCTGCCCGACGCTGACAAGGCCAAGGCCAGCTTCGCAAGGCCAGTGTTTCTGGCATCCGCATTCTACCTGGTGGCACGCAAGCACAAGGCAAGATGACGCTGACTGTGGGGCAGGGGGTTCACATCTCCAAGGTCTAGCATGGAGGCAGGTGATAGGCACAGCGGTTGGGCGGAAGTGACTCGTGTGAATGCTGCTCCAGCAAGTGCTGCTGACAGGCAGGTTGCACGCCAGTCGCCGTGGCAGTCTTACTGTTGCAACGCCCCAGTGACCCGTGGGCCTTGCCTTGCTTGCTTCCCTGTGTTAGATCAAGGTGGACCTGCGGTCAATCCTGGAGACGCTGTGTGTGAGCCGGGATGACTACCTGGACATCAGCGCATCCATGTACCAGCTGTGCTTCGACGTCGTGGGGTTAGAGAAAACCAAGAAGAAGGCGACAGAGCGCAAGACGCACACGGCAGTCCTGGATGCACACAGGTAATGGCTGCATTGTGGCTGTTTGTGGTTGAGTGGAAGCCTTGACGTGACTGGGTGCGCCATTGATGTGACAGCACGAGGAGGTCTGCTGGCATGGACACTGTGCAACCCTTGCTTGCAGTAAAGGCGCCCTTCGTGCTCCTGACTGGTGCTGCTGCCACTTATGCTTTTTTCCCGCCGCAGGCACACCGACAGCAAAGCAGCAGGCTCAACAAGCAGGGCCAGTGATGATGAGGAGGGTGCAGGGCCCAGGGGCAATCCAGAGGTTGAGCCTCAGCAGGCACAGAAGACAAAGCAGGGATCGGTGGCAGCGGCGACGTCTGGGGCAAACGCCTCTGCGGCAGTCACAGGCAAGCCACCAGCAGCCAGCAGGCCAAAGCGTGCGCGGGCGGCAGATGACGGTGACGAGGCATGGAAGCTGATGGCGCTGTCGGGCCTTGCAGCTCAAGCGCCCAACACCAAACCCAGGAGCAGCAGTGCTTTGCTGGGTTTGGGTGAGCTGGAAGTGTCTGGCGAAGAGGACGAGCAGGAGGAAGAGGACGAGGGCCTGGGGCGTAGGGCCAGCAAGAAGGCGCGATGCGACGGCAAGAAGCTCAAGCAGTCAAAGTTGGTTCCGGCAGAGAGGCCTGGCAACACGCTGCAGTTGAGCTGCAAGTGAAACAGCTGTGATAGTATCGTGACAACATGATGCTGGAGCCATGACCTACCCATGAGTTGACTTTTGAATGCAAGTGCGCCGAAGATTGTGCAGGCGGAAGAGCGTAAGCCTCGTGCTGCCTAGCGCTAGGGTTTCTGTGGTGCCTGGACCTGCTAATGGTGTAGAAGCCAGCTGCCACTGTGAACCTGCACAATGCTAAGGCGCAGCGTTTACAGTTACTTGGTCGATGTATGACAGTGTGTGGTAGCTTCCCCAATTCATAGGGCAACAAGGTAGCACGCTGGGGTCACTGCACGTTGACATGAAAAGCTCACACAAGGGCAGGTTATATACAACAAGCACAGCCACCAACACAAAATTGATATACAACCGCCTGCCGGAGGCGGACCAACCTGCACCTGATTTGTCTGCAAATCAATTTGGAATCTGTCGAAGGGGATTTCAGAAGGATGGTGGTGATGGATGTCAGGAATGTGAAACAAGGGAGCAGTCAATGTAAATGGGTACTTGCAGGCTGTGCGAATTGCTCACAGGGCTTATATGTTTCTGCTCTTTGAATCTTAGAAAACATACTTGCGTGTGCCAAGCCCGACACAGCCTGACGCACTACCAAGGCGTCACCTATTCTAGCGGAGGTACACAAGTGCCGCTAGGGACCGTGCTGTTGGCGGCTGAAAGAAGCAGCTGCCCCTAAGAGTATGAGATGCGACGGGGGGGTGGGCGGGGCCCTGCCAGAAGCTCCTCCACAGCCCTCAGCCGCTGGCCCTGCGGCCCCCCAACCCCAGCCATGCGTGGGAGTGCAGCCGAGGGCACGTAGGGGCCGGCGTACGGCCTTGAAGGACGCATGGGTGGCTGCGGCGGGGCCATAGGGCGCGAGGGAGGCGGGCCGGCGGGCGGGGGTTTGGACGAAGGGGGCGTGGGCTCCCTGACCGGCGCTTGGCTGGAGGCAGACGAAGGGGCGAGCTTGGAGGGCAGCACGGGCTCATAGCAAGGAGGGGGCAGAACCTTGGGCAGCTGGCGGATGTCACGGGGTACAATGATGGTGTCGATGAGGCCACTGGCTGCAGGTGGGCGGCATCAGGGGACACATGCAGGTCAGTTCACACCCTGCAGATGCCAATTTCACCCCCGTACAGGGCTGTTCCAAGTCATGCGCACGATGCTGCTGTGGCAGTGCAGGTCCCTGTACTCACATGAGCGGCTGGGGCCATCTATCGCCGATGGGCCGCCGTTTTCGGACCAGCGGCGGTGCGCGGCTGACGACGAGGGCGGCGCTGAGGGCAGGTTGGGTACCACACGCATCCACTTCTGGGCCGCGGGCGAGGACAGGATGGACTCCAGCGAGGGGCGCTTCTTCGGGTCTACAGTCAGCAGGCTGTGGCAGAAGGCCACCAGGTCAGCGCTGTACTGCCCGGGCACGATGGGGCGGTACCGCCCGCTGGCAACCTTGACCTTGAGCTCCTGAATGGTGCGGCCCTCAATGGGCAGCCTGTGGCAAAAGCAGCGCAAAGGCAATAACACATCAGTGATGCCAGTCTGACGCAACACGAGCAGTGCGCATGGCAGCAGGCACAAGACGTGACACGTTTGACGCACCAGCACTTTGCTTAAAGCAGCAGGGTGTGGCAGTGCAAGGGAACATGTCTGCTGATCCAGAGCGTCGTTTGCAGCCTGCATCAAGCCCTTTCTTGTTGCAAAAGCTGCCCTGTTGCACTCACTTGAAGGTCATCATCTCATAGAGCACGCAGCCCAGGGACCACAAGTCGCTGTGGTACGAGTACAGGCGCCCAGTCCACACCTGCAGGCACAAGCAGCAACAGGAAGAGCTGTGAACACCCCTTGCCCTCAACCCTCCTACAACATGCGTTGGAGTGAACCTGTGGTGTTGCGTCAAAGCCTGTCTCCCTCACCTCAGGTGCCATATACACTGGCGTGCCGATCTGTGTCTTGGCAAAGTCAATCCTGCGGAGCATTGATTCACCGTGCACGGGCAGTGCCAGGGTTACTGCTCAGCCCATGCCTGTGGTCGAGCGTCATGTCCAGCTGGTTTGCAAGCAGCGCCCATGCAATCACAACAGGAACGGAGCGCAGGCAAAGCAACGAGCTGTGGCTGCTCATAGACTGCGCGCACTGTTGGCTTACCTGGTCAGAGCCTTCGCCACGCCCAGGTCGCCAATCTTGAGGACATCGTTCTGGCACAGAAAGATGTTGGCGGGCTTGATATCGCGGTGGATGATGTTGGAGGCATGCAGCGCCTGCAGGCCCCTGCGAGGTGGCAGCGGTGGCAAAGCTGTTGCCAACTGAGCACAGCTACCCAGCCCCAGCATCTGTAGCTGGCAAGGGCATGCAAGGGGTTTTCCCTTGGTGGCTGTCTTGGCGAGGCACATAACGGCTGGTGCTGAGTCTCACCTGCACAGCTGCAGAAAGATGCGCCAGATGGCCTCCTCAGGGAAGGGCGCATTGAGGCGCTGGCCCTTGGAGATGTAGTAGCGCAGGTCGCCATAGGGAGCATACTCCATCACCACGCACAGCTTGTTGCCGTTGAGGAAGGCCTCGTGGTAGCGAATGACGCTGGGATGGTTGATCGAGACGAGCAGGCGCACCTCGTTCACAGCGTCCATGCGTTCCGCCTGGCTGAGCCCACGCAGGTCTGTCTCTTTGAGCGCATAAAACTTGTCGTCTGAGAGGCGCTGCACCTTGTAAACCTTGCCATAGCTGCCCTTGCCTAGCAGCTTGTGCACCTGCGGCGCGCCAAACATGCGTCTTCGCTGGCCAACATGGGAGGGCAGCTGCGCCAGGCCGCTCTTCCCGCTGCTCACCTTGAAGTTCTGAAGCATGGGCAGAGGCCCGTCCGCGGAAGACATGGTGCGCTGCCGGGGAGGTGGCTGGCCGCCGCTGTGCTGCTGCTACCGCCGCGGGTGGAGGTGGCAGGAGGCTGGCTGGAGCTACACGCTTTGGCAAAGGCTCTGATGTGCAGGCGCCCCGATCTTACAGTGAAGAGGGGCCGGTGTGTGAGCTGGAGCTGCGAGGCGGTGCTGGGCCGAGGCGCCGAGGCAATTGTGTGCACGGCCTCGGGCGCGTGTGGGGCGGATGACAGTCAGCTGTCAGGTGGGCAGTTTCGAATACTGGCCTTCAGCGTCAGGGGGTGATGCGCGGCGAGGGCTCATGTGGCGTTGATGTTGAGGGCGTGTGTTGCGTGGGGTGCTTGCGCGCTTTGCCTGCATGTACATGCAGCGGTGTGGGGGTGGGATGAGCAAAGACGCGTCCCGTCCCCGCTTCTCAACAGCGCTTCGCGCCCCTTCGCAAACCTGCAACAGACGCCTCCGGACATGTTCGACGATGTAGACGATGGAGACTTGTTTGCGCCAGTGCACAACGTGGAGCAGGCCGCCATCGACAAGGGCCGCCAGGATGGCATTAGGTGGCTGCAGCAACCATTACTGCCACACATGCCAGCACATGCCTGGCAGGCTGATACATGGCGAGAATGGATGCCGGCGATGCTGCTAACCCCTTTCCATGCTTGCAGGGATGGACACGCCGCGGGCATCCTAGAGGGTCGCGAGCTTGGCATGCAGAAGGGCTTTGAGATCGGTGCGCCTGGCAAGCTAACTCAAGTTCAGATGGGCTGTTCTGTGTTTGCATTGTTGAGAAGGTGTCATTCTAGCTTGCGATGCGGCCCTGCAACCCAGTACTTGCATGCGGCGCCACTTCTGTTCAGGCGCTGAGGTGGGATTCTACCAGGGCTGCGTGCACACATGGCGGCAGCTGCAGAAGCTGGACTCAGCTGTCATCCCGGATCGCGCTGCCAAGGGGTTAGCGGCGCTCGAAGAGCTTCTTGCAAACTTCCCCCTCGATGACCCACAGGTGCGGCTCAAGGTTGCAGGAGTGGGGTCGGGCAATGACATGGTTGCAGCACTGAGTCCAGAAGCTCATGCAAAACACGCGGTGGCATGGAAGCTGTCATGGTGACTTGTATGATACCTGCCTGGTGGAGCTAGCATTGCCAGCCGCTCACGGCTGTTGCGCACTCGCGGTGGGCCACTGGTTGACGCAGGACGAGCGGCTGCAAGAGCACATGGAGAAGGTGCAGGGGCGCTTCAAGGCTGTCGCCTCCATGCTGGGCTGCCTCCAAGAATATTTCCCCAAGGACAAGGACGTACAGGCGTCGTCAGGGGGTGGGGGTGGGGTGGCTGCCAGCGCACTCAGCTTCTGAGTGCTAGCCTAAGCTTTTGCCTTGCCGATAACATCAACATTCGCATTCATTGCTTTATCACTGCTTCTATGGGAAGCCTGATATGTCAGGAACAACAGCACTGATGAGCAACATGATCATTCATTATTATTTGCTGCTATGCTGTGCCCATCATCAGTCTCAAGCTGGGCACTGAAAGGTAAGCCCAGCGTCATTTGTAAGATTTGCTCTGTGATCAGGTTGCAGCAACCCACCAGTGCGTGCTGCCCGATGCAGGCTAGCCATGACCCCTGCCCTGCCGCCTCACTTTCTGTGCGACACGCGACGCAAGCACCTCATGCTTCATGCAGTGTGCCACAGTTCAGGCGGCAGAGCACTCAATATATTTTTAAGTCAGTACAACCTCAGTACAATCAAAGCGTTCAAAGAAACTCTGCGGACCTCTTCACTCATTAGTTTGCTCAGCAGTGTGCGGTAAACCAGGCTCATCCCTTAGGAAGGCAAGTCTGTTAAATTTGTTAGAAACAATGGACTTATACACTGGCAAGGCGCAGCAGCGGCGCCACCACCAGACCCTTTACCCTCCCTCAGCGGACACGTGCCACCAGCGCCGCCCTCTCCTCCTTCCCCATGCCCAGCAGCTCCCGCGCTGCCCGCACCAGGGACCAGCCCTGCAGCGCCGCCACTCCCTGCACCAGCGCGCGGGCCTCCCCATCCACCACCTTCCCACCCACCACACCGTGCTGTAAGCGCTCCTGCACCTGGCCCAGCACCAGCCCCGGCATCTGACCTGGCGCCTCCGTGTGGTCATCCTCCCTGTGGACCTTCTCCCTGTGGTCAGTTATCCTGTGGTCATCTACCCTGCCTGTGGCAGCATCAACCCGCCCACCTGGTCCCTGTGTGCCTTCTCCTGCGGCACGATCACCCTCCTCGCACAGCTGGTCATGCAGGGCGTTTTGTGCCTGCAGCACCGCCTCCATCGCCGGGTCAAACATCGCTGCGGCAGCCAAGGTGCGACCCTCGCCCCGCCCGTGCCTCCTGCCTACATCCCCCATGCCATTGCCAGCCTCGGCATTGCCTTGCCGCCGCTGTCGCTGTCGCTGCTGCTGCTCGTGCTCGTCTCCGTCACTGCAGCTGTCCAGCAGCTCAATCACCTCTGCCTGCACAGCCTGGCCCACAGCTGCCGCTGACCACCCTGGCCTGTCAATAACCTTTCCCCTCCCAGCCTCGCCCAGTGCAGCAGCTGCAGGTGCCGCACGTGAGGGCGCACATGGGGACGTCTGCATCCCTGCTGCTGGCGGTGCAGCAGCTGCAGCCGCCGCGCCAGCCGCCATCCCTGATGCCCCCTTACGCGAAGCCCCAGCTGCCGACTGCTTCTTGATGTTGACCAGGCCCAAAACTCTCTTCCCGCCCCGCCGCCCCTACTCCTCCTCGTCTTCCTCATCCGCCTTGTCCTCCTCTGTGGACACCTCATACACGTCCAGCGCCGGTGCCTGCTTCGCCTCCCCTGCCCCTGCCCCCGCCTCCTCCTTCATCCGCTCCTTCCCACCTGTCCCGCTGCCCCGCTCCAGACCGCTGGTACTCGCTCCTCCAGCAGCAGTACCACCGAAAATCTCCTGGCTGCCCCCTGCCCCCTGGGCCCCCGTCCCTCAAGGGCTCCTCAAGAAGCTGTCAATCAAGGCGCACACCTCTCGTTGTGCCTGCACCTTCTTGCCCGCTCCCATGCGGGGACGCTTAGCCGCACTCTGCTGCAGGCTGGAGAGCAGCCGTCGCTTGCTCCCCCGCGGCGTCGCCTGCTGCTGCTGCTGCTGACCATCCTGCAGCTGCGTTTTCTGCTGCTGCTGGTCCTGCTTCTGCTTCTGCTGCAGCTGGTGGCTGTCGGACGCTGAGTCAGAGTTCATGCTGTCGTCGTCATCAGAGCTGCTGGGACCTAGCAGCTGATCATGTGCCAGCACATGCCTGGGTAGGGTGGCACGCAGCGGGGAGCAAGGCATGGTGAGCAACGCAAGGGTGACTTATCAGAATGCCGCCACCCCGCCCTTCAAGAGGCCTTGGATGATCCTTATACAGGGAGGGCATGGGAGGGGGTGAGGTAAGGACAAGAGAGGGGTTGGAGTCAATGACCANGGTAAGGACAAGAGAGGGGTTGGAGTCAATCACCACCTGGGATAAGAGAGGAGCACAGGGAGGGCATGCAAGGGGGTGAGGTAAGGACAAGAGAGGGGCATGATACATAAGCAATGCTTGGGGTGAGGTTAGCACAAGTGCACGGGGTGGGGTGAGGGCAAGGTGAGGCGAAAGGCAAGGAGGGGTTTGAGTCAATGGCCACTATCCTCGCCAATGCATGCTTGTAAACAGCTCTCCCCATTATGTCAGTAACCTCAGTGTTGCCGCCGAAGACCTTGCTGCTGAACGCGCCCCACGTCTCCAGCTGCCGCTTCCAGTTGCCCGTCACCGACTTAGGGCACACAATGAGGATCGGCTTGCGGCCACTGCCGCTCCCAACCGCCCCCGCACGCGACGAAGGCGGCGAGGCTGGCGAACCGCCCCCCTGCCCCTGCTGCTGTTGCTGAAGGGGCAGGCCAGAGGAGCCAGGGGAGATGGGGGTGAGGCGGGGCGGTGGAGGCGAGGCGGTGGCGAGGGCACGGGCGAGGGCGGCAGCGGTGCCAAACTGGCGACGCCCGAGGACTGAAGAGGGTCCGCCTGCCGCGGCGGCGGCAGTGGTCGTGGCAGTGGTCGCGGCAGCGGTGGCGGCAGTAGTGGCGGCAGCGACGGCGGCGGGCGTGCTGGGAGCGGCACGGGAGACCGGCTGGGGACTGCTGGCACATGCGAGGTTCCCCTTGCAGGAGCAGCGAGGGGTCCTGATCAAGCTGCAGGGCAGGACGAGGCAGGCGGTGGAGGCGGCCCTGTTGGTGGTGGTCATGGTGATGGAGGGAGCGGCGAGGATGCAGAGGATAAGGGAGGGCGGAGCGGTGGGGGTGCCCCCATGATGCTGGATGGAGAAGATGACGTGCTGGTGGTGGCGGCGCAGACTTGGCATGAGGCTGCCAGCGTGAGTGCTGAGTGGGGAGTGCAGATGGGAAAAGGGCAGGATCAGTTTCTATCGGTGGTCAAGTGATGTGCATGGTGGATGTCTCTACGTGTGACGTTGAGCTACAGAGCGTGTGTAGTCCTTGATGCACACCCACTGGGCCGTTTCGCTTGGCTGCTTGGCGTGGACAAGCAAGACAGATGTACTCGCGGATGCGCTTGCTGCCTGGCTGTTTGAGTGTCACTCCACACATTGGCCAACATACCAATGCCCTGCTACTGCCTGGCTGCTGCGTGCAGGAGCGGAGGGCAGCGCTGTTCCGCCAGGCTGGCCCCGCCCGCCCCCTGGTGCTGACAAACAGCAGCACGGGCCTCACGCTCCAGGTACGTCCCCCACTCCTGGCCATGAGCTGCGCTGCTTGCGCATGCCCATGGTATCACGTGGATGTGTGCCATGCATTGGCCTGGCCCTGTGTTGCTTGCCCTCATGTTCATCCGCAATCCCTTGCCTAAGGCGCAATTCCCTGTCCACTGCATGCCCGCTTTGTCCATCGCACAACCCTAGTCGACTCCCCCTCCCTGCATAGCCCCTTGCCGCATATTCTTCACTGCACTTTCTCTGCTGCACGCCCCTGTGCCCTGCAGGTTCCCGCGTCCATCAACCGCTTCCTGCGCGAGTACCAGCGGGACGGCGTGCGGTTCCTGTTCAGGCAGTACAGCAGGGACAAGGGAGGCATCCTGGCTGATGACATGGGCCTGGGAAAGACGGTGCAGGTGAGGGGTGCTGCGGGGGGGCCATCGGGAGCAGAACTTGTAGAGCTGAAGGGGCAGTATTCACCATGTGCTGATACACCACCCCCTCTTCCCTACATGCTTTTGATGGTGCTGCGCAGACCGTCGCCTTCATCGCCGCCCTTTTGGGCAAGCTGGGCGACGAGCGCGACCTCAACGGCGCGGCAGGGAGGGGGGAGGCTCAGGGGCCGCAGGGAGGGGAACCTCAGAGGGCTCATGGAGGAGGAGCACCTCAGGGGCCGCAGAGAGGGCCGCCCAAGGTGCAGCTGCAGGAGCCGCAGGCGGACCAGGTGCCGCCGGCTGCGCCGTGCGTGTCAGGCAAGCCCATCAGCCGCAGCTTGTACGATGGCATCATCGCCCTGCCAGAGTCTTTGCCTTGGGCATGCGTACTGGTCCTGCCTGCTACAGCACTGGGTGCCAGCCCTGCCCAGCCACCTATGAGCTCTGCACCCTGGACCTGCTGCTGCTGCCTAGCGCCCGCCTGCGTTGCCGCAGCTTGGCTTCCCGCTACACGCTGTGTTGTTGCCTGAGCGTGCGATGCCTGTGTACCGCAAACACCAGCGTCTGTTTCATCAGCACCCGATGCATCAGCGCCCGACGCACCAGCAACGATGGCATTAGCAATGGTGGCACCGGCAACAGTAGCATGAGTGCCGACCGTGCACAATGACAGCGTCTGCTGCGTCAGTCTTGACAGCGGGCTTGCGGCGCTGCCCCTGCTTGCATCCGCCCCTTGCCCCTGTGCTGCTGCTGCACCCTCAGCCGCCTGCATCGTCGTTGCGCTGCCAGGCTGCTGCGCACGGGCAGCCATCGCCGTTGCTGGCTGAACGGGGATTGACGAAGCGGAGGGCGCTGCTAGGGTAGCTTGAGACGTGCTGGCGTTGGACATTGCAGGCGGAGCACCATCCAGTAGGTCAAAGAGGCTGCTGATGGCAAAGTTGCCAGCGGGCCTGCTGGCGCTGGGTTCTGGGTTCTGGGTGCTGCTGCTGCTGCTGCTGCTGCTGCTGCTGCTGCTGCAGCTGCTGCCGTCGTTCAGCCACGACAGGCGCAAATTGTGATACCAGCCTTGGGGAGTCATGCAACGCAGCTGCATTTGCTCCTGCCCCTCGTGAGCTGGCTGCTTCAGCTTGTAATCCCTCTGCCACCTCCAGGGTGCACTCCCCTAAACCCTGACCTGTCTGGCCTTGCACCAGGGTGGAGGGGCCGGGAGGCGCAGGCTGAGGTGGCAGTGCCGCGGTGCCGGAAGAGGAGCCCTTCTTGCTGCTCCAGGATCCAAAAAGCGAGCGGCGTGCACCTGGCTTTTCCAGCGATAGCCCCTGCTGCTGCTGCTCCTGCTGTTGCTCAGCAGGTCGTTGCGGCTGAGCCACATGTAGAGCTGTGTATGTGTTCAGGTGCTGTGAGCTGGCTGGTTCATGCAGCTGCTGCTGGCTTCCTGGCCCATCTGCAAAGACTTCATCGCCTGCTGTGCTGGCCAGAGGACCTCCTAGATTGCATGATGCAGGGGCGGCCTCACCGCCAGCACCACCGCCAGCACCAGCAGCGTCCCCTGGCTGCTGGCTATGGCTGCAAGACGCCAGCACTGTCTGCCTGTCAATGCTGCGTCCATGAAAGAGAGATTTCTGCAGCATGCAAGGGACAAGCAGCAGGGCGCTCCATTAACCTGACAGTGCCCCGCCCCAGGCGCTGCTCCCCTGCTGCCTCATCCCCTGCTGCACCCACCTTCTTGACGCCGTTCTGGCTGGTTGAAGCTGCCTGGGCAGCCGTGGGCAGCCTGCGCTGCACCAGGTTGCGACCGAGGCCAGTCTTGTCACCCTACTCCATGAGACGCTGTTCCGCTCAGGCCATGTTAATCTGCAATTTGCGTCGACCGGAACAAACTGTGCTGGGCGTGCTGCGCGAGAAGTGTTGACGCGCGTTGTCCCCACGCTGTATGAGCGTGTGACAGCTGCGTTGGACTCCGGTTCTGCCCCTCTCGCGCCCTGGCCATGGACGCGACCAAGTACAAACGAGCGCAATGGGCTGCAGCAGTGATTCAGGTCAGCATCATTGCAGCCTTGCGAAAGAAATGCATGCTCGCTGGCTTTGCTTCACCCTGGCGCATCGCATGGCTCGCTCCAGGCTGCTTACCGTGGCTGGAAAGCCAAAAGGGAGTACTTAAGGAAGAAGGTAACAGAAGCATGCATGCAGCATTGTTTCCCATGCACATTGCAGACCGAATGCCTGACCGCATCCTTCTTGTTGCGTCTGGCCTCCGCTTGCAGGCTGCAGCACAGAAGATACAGGCCATAGCCAGGGGATGGGTGACCAGGCGCAAGGTGCGCATGTGGCCACTCGCGGTCATGCATTGGGTCACCGCAGGTTTTGCTTCACCTCAAGGGGCTTATGTTCCTGAGGGAGGCGGTAGTGGTGTGTTTCGCAGTACAGAGATGTACACAGTGCACACGCTGAGCTGGACCTGACAGCACAACGCTCTTCCCTGACCACAGGTGGACCGAATGAAGGAGCGCAAGGCGCGCGAGCAGCGCTTCGATGCAGCCATGGAGCGCCACAGGCAGCGCCTCTATGTGAGTCAGGCAGGGGCAGCAGGGGCTACAGGTTGCTTCCAAATCTGGCAGAAGGGGCAGAAAGGGAAGGGCTTGCGTATCACATGCTGTGCCGCCCGGCCGGAGCAACATGGGCGTGACAGCTAGCGCCACCATGTATGATGTCTGGAGGCACGATGCCTTGATAAGCACGAAGCCTCTGAAACAGCACCACCCTGCCTAGCTGTGCGTATGGCTACTCAAGGGCTGTCTGCTTTCGCGACCCATGTCTGAACCACACATCCACCTGTCGACCCGCTGCCCATACCTAGCTGCTGGAGCTTGATAAGCGCGAGATCCTGGCAGTGCCAGCCACGGAGCTGGACGACTGGCAGAACAAGCGCCACCGCGCAGCCGCCATGGTGCAGGCGCACTGGCGCGGTCGCGTGCAGCGGCGCAAGTGGGCGCAGCGGGAGCCGGAGCGGCTCAAGAGAGACGAGGTGCGTGAACAGCCCTCAGGGCTGGGCCTTGCTGCACTGGGCCTGTGAGGGTGCTGGCCGCTGATTGGCTGTGCACTTGGCTGTGTGTGTTTGATCGTGGCTGCCTGCTCATGACGAAATCAAACCAGTAGCTGCCTGCTGCGCCTGTTCCTCACCCTCTCAAAAGCCGCATGACATTTGTGAACACCACACGTACCCCGCAGGAGGCACGCAGGATGCAGAAGGCATTCAGGGACATGGTGGGCCAGGCGCGTGGCGCAGCCACAGCCGAGCAGCGCCAGCGCCAGAGGCTGCTTGACGGCATGTCTCCTGAGTCGCCTCCAGAGTCACCCAGGGCCACAGGAACCCCCGACGTCACCGCATCCTCGCGCCTGTCGGGCGTGCGGCCGGATCAGAGCGCCAACGTCCTCATGGGCAGCCCCAAAGCAGCAGCGCGGGCCAGCGCGCCAGGCCTGCCGCGCCCCGGTGGAGCCAGCTTCGACCATGACACGGGCGCGGTGAAGTTTGATGAAGGTGTGGTGCGGGAGTCGGTGGGGGCGAGCATCCAGCGGCGCCAGGCGGGGCCGGCGACGTACATGAGCGGGAAGCGCTACCAGGACCTGAAGCGCCAGGTGGAGCAGCAGCTGGAGGCGTACAAGGCCAAGGCCAAGCACCAGCGCCAGGTCAGTGGGGGGAGGGGGCATTGGGGGAGGGGCACGATGGAGGGGGAGCGCAGGTACAGGGGGACGCACAAGGTGGCGGCCGTTTGTTTGCTGCCGCATTGCAGCACAGTGACAGTGGTGCCAGCCATGGCCAGGGTGTCGAGCGTTCTATACAGGTGATGAAGTGCTCTGATATCCAATCGAATCTGGCGGCTGCAAATGTCCCTGAATTGGTGTGCCCTGCAGGACCCGCGCGTGGTGGATGCGCGGCTGAACGCGCTGCTGCGTAGCTACACCTCCTCGGCAGAGGCCAACATCCGCGCCGCCCACGCACGCCAGGCGGCACTCAGCGCCTCCGAGACCCTGGCCGCGCAGCTGGACTCGATGCCCAAGCTGGCCGAGCTGCCGGTGGACGCACAGCCGACCGACTACCCGCGCCCGGCGCGCGGCAGCGACCGTGCCGCTCGCGCGGGCCAGGCGCATGCGCTCATGCTGGCTGAGGTACGGGCTGGCAAGCGCTGGTGGAACCACCTGCGCACCTTGAACCACGAGGCGGTGCAGAACAGCGTGCTGGCGGAGGACGCCGACCGCTGGCAGGCGCTGGACCAGCAGTGGCGCCGCCTGTGGGCAGCCGTGCAGGCCGAGGAGGCCGGGCGCATCGACCCCGACACCGGCCTGCACCGCCCGCCGGTGCCGCCGCTGTCGGACCTTGCGATCACAGACGAGCAGGACCAGGCGCAGCGGCAGCGCAGGTGGGCGCAGGCGCAGCACACGCTCATGGAGGGCGCCATGCGCGACCTGGCGGTGCGGCAGGAGCAGGAGGCAGCAGCGGCGGCTTCAGCAAAGGACATGAGCGCTCTGGCAGCACAGCGACCCGGCAGCGTGCCAGTAATCGTGGTCCCTGCATCCGCTCCCGCCATGACCTTTCAAGGTGGGGCCCCGTTGCAACCCACGCGGGCATTCCAGCCGGGGCTGGTGCCGGCGCCAGACCGCCAGCAGCGGCAGCAGCAGCAGCAACAGCAGCAGCAGGGAGGTAACGTTGATCTGGACCCGGCGCCTAAGAAGGCATCGCAGGGAAGTGACCTTGATGTGGACCCAGCGCCAAAGAAGGCATTGCAACCTGCCACCAGCGACCAGCACAGCCAGCTTGGCACCAGTGCAGCAGCAGCAGCACCAGGGGCGGGGGCAGGGGCGGGGCCGGCCCCTGGCTTGGGCCTGGAGGGGCAAGTGCAGGCAGAGGTTCTAGCTGCCGAGGGTCTGCCAGCAGGGACAGCGTCGAGTAGCAGCAAGGGTCTTGCAGCAGCGTCGGTGCAGGGCAGTGGACAGGCAAGTCGCTCACCATCACGGCAAGACTCTGCCGCCAGCCGGGGCAGCGCTGAGGGGGCTGGGCAGCCGCTTTTGCGCACGTCGTTTGCGCAGACGCCCAGTGGGAAGGAGGCACCCGCATCGCAAGGCACAACGGCAACAGCTGGTGGGGCAGGTAGGGTAGGATCAAGCACCACAGGTGCTGCCAGTATGCCGCCCGGTGCAAGCTCCTTCCTGCCTAAAGGCTCCATGTCTTCCCGGGCAGCAGGGGCAGAGGTGCCAGGTAGTGTGTTGGGCGTCACTGCTGCACGCACTGGCAATCCGTCATCACTGGCACCCACCCAGGGCAAGAAGCACGTTGCTCAAGCTGATGGCGATGATGAAGATGACGAAGAGGCCTTTTAAGCTGCGCGAATCCTTCCTTATGTGTGCAGCCGTTCCCTGCTGCTTGATCTTTGGAACCATGTAATTTCACACTGAGTGAACCCAGCTCACAGCCGCTGATAACTGTTCTGCCTGTTGTGAAAGATGTTCTTACAGCATTGCTAAGTGTCAGCATGCCTGCGCTGTCTGAGAAAGAAAGAGCCATGAGCGAAGAGGGAAGTGCCTAAACGTGCAGAGAATCCTGATGTGCGAAGAGAGTCACAGGCTGGGCACTGGGGCTCATATGGAAGCCAGCGTGCCTGGTGTCGCATGGGCCAAAGCGCCGCACAGAGGGAGAAGAATGGGACAAAACTGTTGTGGGCCGCAGCGGGGGTCGTTGCCACCACTGCAGTGTGGGCTGCAGCAGCGGTGGAGCAGTAGTGCGCATTTACAGCACCTGCGCAGGCAGAGCAGGTGAAGCAAGTCAGGTAGTATCCAGCAATGCTGCCTTGCCGTGCAGCCAAACACACAACATCCTTCAGAGAAAACCTGTCGTCTCAGCTTCCCTGCCCCTACAGCAACAAGAGGGATCAACAGCCACCAGCCAATTTCATCCCCGGCTGTTGTAAGCCACCAACTGC